>BGPT01002507.1:48772-59513 GCA_003297045.1 Symbiodinium sp. clade C Y103 | reverse complement strand
GCTTCGAGGCAACGTGCCAAATTGTTGACTGAGCCCAATGTCTCAGGATGCTCGGCACCCAGGGTGCGCTCACGGGCCTCCAAAGCCCTCCAGTAGAGCGGTTCTGCATCTTTCATCAGGCCCATGGCATGGAGGCAACATGCCAAATTGTGGACTGAGACCAATCACCTACCTACGAGCCGTGGCTCCCACGCGAGGAAGCGGAGGTTTCGAGACCTGAAGAGCGGTTCTGCATCTTTCGGCAGGCCCATGGCTTGGAGGCAATGTGCCAAATTGTTGACTGAGGCCAATATCTCAGCATGCTCCGCACCGAGGGTGCGCTCCTTCGCCTCCAAAGCTCTCCTGTAGAGCGGTTCGGCATCTCTCAGCTGGCCCATGTCATGGAGGCAAAGTGCCAGTTCGTTGACTGAGAACAATGTGTCAAGATGCTCGGCACCGAGGGTGCGTTCCCGGGCCTCCAGAACATCGCTCAGCAAAATCTTGCTCTCCGGGAAGTAGCCTCGCCTCCGCAGTGCATCCCCCAAACGGGCTTTCGCATCAATCTTGAGGCCAGGACTCTGAGCAGCCGCTTCGCGTGCTCGGAGAGCATCTAGAAGGCGAGCTCGAGCGTTGGTAACTCCGTCCTCCCCAGCCACACNTTCATTCAAGAGTTTGCCAGCTAGATTCGTGCCTGGTGGCTTTCCCGCTGCCTCCATCTCAGGCGTTGGCCTCACTGAAATGTCGTAGGCGTTCTCCGGATCGATCAGCAAAGGAATGCAGAACGCAGCACGTGGTGGNGCTGCCTCCATCTCAGGCGTTGGCCTCACTGAAATGTCGTAGGCGTTCTCCGGATCGATCAGCAAAGGAATGCAGAACGCAGCACGTGGTGGATACTCCCTCCTCACATAGTCTTCACCACGAAGTCCGACATCCCGCTTCATCATATTGCGANGACGGTGTACACACCGCGCCCCCACCAGGCGTTTGCACTTTCTCCCTCTGTTCTCAGTGAGGCCCATACTTCCGCGGCTTCCTTCTCAAGGGCCGTGATATTTCTGAAAGGCAGCTCCGCTGTGTAATGAAAGAAGGCCTTGGCACCTGGCCTCCCTGACAAATCAATGGCATCTTTCCATACAACGATGCCAGTTCGAAGGTGCTTCCAGGAATGGTGGAAATCCNGAAGGCCTTGGCACCTGGCCTCCCTGACAAATCAATGGCATCTTTCCATACAACGATGCCAGTTCGAAGGTGCTTCCAGGAATGGTGGAAATCCTTGCTATCCTCGTACTCTGCACTTTGGAACTCCCCACCTTCCCGGTACAAAGTTTCGAAGTAGCGCCGCAAGTCGTCCACAGTGGAAGCTGCACTCATGGCTAAGCCACAGGCAACAATTAAAAAAACACACTGAATGAGCTACGGAAGCAAGCGTGTGCAATCGGCAGTTTACTCTATGGAGCTTGGAGATCTCCATGGAATCATAATATAGGGGCGTGGCACAATATGCTTAATAGAGCTATACCATGCTATACCGAGCTACGATTGGTACCTTGAATGCATTGGTACCTTGAATTAGCTACCTTAAAACAGTTCCACCTTAAAACCAGCTCCAAGCAGTGGGTTACCATGCGTTGCTATGCTGCTGAAAGATGCTCCTTGATATGCCTGCCTCTGAGCCAAATGCATTCAAGCACGGCGCTCTGCTAGGCTTGTGGCAGGGCCAATCCAGCTACCACCTCAAAATGACTCATGATGCAACCGCACCGTAGGAACATCAAACAGCAGGGTACTACGTAGACAACCTCCGTTATCGACTTGAAGACGCTGGAGGAAATTCAAATAAACCGTGACGCATGCTCACAAGTGTTCATGCTTCAGCAAAATCAACCATATCCTGCCAGGTCTTGGCGCCAAGGAACGAAACTCAGGCGTGCCCTGCAGGGGAAAGCTACAGCTCTGGAGACCTGGAATTGATCGGATCAGCCGAGACGACAAGCTGGAATTCGGGATGCCAGGTGGCCAACCAGTTACTAACTGGGATGTTCCTCCAAGTAGTGAATAATCTGGACAGAAACAAACCATCCGGTTTCATCCAACAGGGCAAGCTGGGAAATCCTCGAACTAAATGGAGGTTTTAAGGGGAAATTCTCAAACTAAANATCTGGACAGAAACAAACCATCCGGTTTCATCCAACAGGGCAAGCTGGGAAATCCTCGAACTAAATGGAGGTTTTAAGGGGAAATTCTCAAACTAAAAAGATTTTCCAAATGGTATTTCACCCATATTCCATTCATATCCCATCGGTATTCCACAATATATCCCATGAAGCATCACAATTTTCCCATGAAAAATCCACAAAATCACCATTATCTCAAGTTCAAGAATACAGTTAATACTCTGGAATCTTGGGCCCTGGAAACAGACCTCACATTTGCAGAAACCTAGACCGGCTAGACCCTCCAAGTACCACAAAACGAAGGCAGAAATGATCAATCATGATAAGATTGTGGGATTAAAACATCATTTTTACGGGTAGTTGGAGGGTCTAGGAACACTCGTGTTGCACATTGCTACACTATGGAGACTAATTGGGCAAGAATTCCAAACCCGGAAAACCGAGAAATGTGGGTCATCTCAAGTATCCGCCCCTGCGAAATTCTCAGCTGTAATCCTGCTGCCATCCGATGCAATCCAAACAACCAGCTGAATTGCGTTAGGCAAATTAGTAAGACTGAACTGTTTTTGTTCAAGCAGATCCTCTGCATCTCTCTAGATCTAATCATTGAAATCTATTAAAGTTCGTTAAAATCCACTTAAGACTTCTTGAAATCTATACTAAAAACCTACGAATCTAATCCAGTGTACCCTCACCACTTTCCGAAAAAAATACGAATCCAGTCTACCTTGACCACTTTCCGAACGAAAGTTCCAGAAATTTCCACCGCTCTTTGCCTCCTGCGACTCCGTCGTCGCCACATCTTTCGATGCCTCGAGGCCCTGGACGCAGAATCCACACATCGAATGGTGGAGGTTTTGGGTGGAGATGGAGTGATTCATAGGATGAGAAATCCTCTGTTTCTAGGGATTCATAGGAAACATATCATGGGGAGTTTTTTGTCAAATTATGGTGGAATGATGATGAGATTTCATGGTCAATCATGGAGTATTAGTGGGAGATGCATGGCATGTTGGATAATACTCCTCCAGTTTCATCAAACATATCAAACATGGCAAGCTGGAAAAATCACGAAACCAACAGGAGGTTTACAATGAGCTGGGAAAATCACTGAACTAAATGGAGGACATTTTTCAGCAATCCATGTTTGATGGTCAGAACCTTAATCTTAATTGGTCCAACAGAATAGACCTGTCATTCATAATTTTCAACGGACTATTTAGTTGGTGAAACTCATTCCATATTCAACATGAATGTCATGAATATATGATATAATATATGATAGTAAACATGGCAATGAATGTGGGTTTTCTATCAATACCCATGGATACCCTAACTCTATTGGTCCATCATTGTCCCTGATAATCCCTAAAGCTGTTACTTGTGTACAGCAAAAATCATGTTCCAACGTGTCCATTTCCGTAAATCGCAATTCAGGGATTGAACATGTCAGCGCCAGCATAAACTATATAGTGTGATGTGCCAAATATCTTATACCCCGGCTATAGCGCCATAAAATGCCATAAACCATCGAATTCACCAAGTAATGTGCTCTCATAAACCGGGGCCTCACCACCTTGTAATGTTGGCAAAACAATGCCAGATCCACCATCCCCAATGACTCACCATTTTTATCGGTGGTATGTTCATCCTTCCCAGTCATGGGTGGTTTATGGCAGAGTTTGACCATGTGTTACCCACAGTATTATATATGAGAATGGGATTAATAGTCATTTGTAGTCACTAATAGTCATTAGTAGTCATTAATAGTCATTAATCGTCATTAATAGTCATTAATCGTCATTAATAGTCACTAACAGTCATCAATTGTATAGTATTATCCTGGGACTCATAGTCATTAATTCATATTCCATTGTTAATATGTCCCACTAAATATAATGGCTATAAATCCCAACAGCCGGGGGGATGCTTTGCGCCATTCAATCTCCCAATCAAGACACATGTGTTCCATGATGTTTCATAAGATTACGATCCAAAATTATGAACACATAAAGTTAAGTTAACTATAATTAACTCAGACATTGCACTTCTGAAATTCCAACTAAGATATCATATCCATCCAGGGTGAGAGCCGTGCGAACAGCTGGGTTTTTCGCACCTCGTTGTTGGAAAATTGCCTCCAAACATCCATCAGGAGCACCTGATGGGTCGAAGGAATGAGCAGAAAAAAAACTGTCCTGTACACGGGTCACAAATGGGATTTATATGGATTTATGACTGATAGGATTTGATAGGATTTGATAGGATTTGATAGGATTTGTATGAATGTACCTTGATATACGAGGTATTTATTAGGGATATAAATCGGACTTTCATAGGAATTGTGGATATTGATAGGGATATTGATTGGGGTTTTGTGGGATTATGGGATACATAACTGTGTATATGATTTGGGGTCTGAACCATAGAACTTGTATAGCCAAAACATGGTTTTAGCCAAATCACATTGGGTAAAGGAACCTACCAAACACCAAGTTGAAGCCACAAGTGTTGATAAACATAAAATCATCAAATGTATAACTGAAAGTACACAGAGTTGAGTCTGTCCAAAAATAAGCCTTATTCCCCAAATGGGCGTTTAAAAGGATGCATAATTTTCTGAACCACTGGAATTTGGTTGCCCAATTTCCAGACAAACTCATATGGGATACCAATAGATAAAAATCTTGCCAGTAATTGATCCTGATTTTATGTTTTAAGTGAACCACATCATTGTTCTCATGATGATGTTTATTCTGTTGCTATTCATCTTGACTATTCCCGTTGTTGTCAACGCCACCTCTTCACACTATCTAGGTCTACCTTTCCATTTCAAACAATACTCCGGAATACTGTAGATCTATTAATTACAGCCATCTTTTCCATTGTTATTTCTTTGAAATCGTTTAAGTTTAAGGCAACAAAATGCTGGACACCATGTCTTCCCAACCCCATTCGCACATTGGATCTGGTGTCTTGTAGATTTTCATCAAATTTTGGGAACAACTTGACAAGGGGTTGATGTAAACCTTGGAAACAAAAAACTCTAGGTACCCTCTGGTAATCAAACATGGCAATGGACAATCCCTTATTTATAGATGATTTTCCTATCATAACTTCCATTTATAGTTTGTAGGGGCTTTTCCAGTTAGCCACGTTTGATGAACCTGGGCAGAAAGAGGTGTTGATTATCTAGTTTGTATCATTCATTCCAATAAACCCATACACTCAGTCACTCCACCGGTATTTTTGCAGAACGGGGTTTGTCTTTAAATCCCAGAGCTTTAAAACACAATTTTCTTCCTCAAAGACAGGCTTTGGGACCTCCCCACTTTCTGGACAGACCATTTCTCGGAAAAAATGGAAAACAAATACCCTCTGGCTGTTTAACATAGCTATGGAAAATGGCACAGATGACTTATGATAATTTACCTATTAAACAGGTGATTTTCCTATGGCTATGATAAATAAGCAGAGGGTACATATTCCCTGGTTTCCAAACACTGGACTTGTGAATCTGGCAAATGCAACATCCTGCAGCTAATCAACGAATCGTTGATATCCTAATTATTATCGCAGTAAAACGGTTGGTTTAATCTGTCTCTTCTAGGGCGAAATCCCACTCATGTCCCCTAATCAACCCAACTTTCTTAGCCCCCCCAAAAGAAACATGATATAAGTACACAAAATAAACACGCATGATTATTTAACTTTGAAAGTGTTTAAGTGTTCTTTTTCTTTACCAATAGGCTATATGGAGGTTTCCTTAAATGGGGGTACCCCCACACCCTTAGACCTTTGTGGTATCGAAACCTATGGTGGCTTGGGGATCCCCCATTTGTTTATATATTAGTATATGAAGTTCCTCGACCCAATTATCAACCATTATAAACTATATCAATATAGCAATTTGAGAAACCTTCATTAACCATTGAAGCGTTATTATCCACCCCCCCAAAAAGAGAACCAATCCTCCACCGTCCCAACGTCCACCGCACCGCAGCAACGTCCACCTCGCAGTCTCCGGCGTGCACGGCGCAGCTCGGCCCNACCAATCCTCCACCGTCCCAACGTCCACCGCACCGCAGCAACGTCCACCTCGCAGTCTCCGGCGTGCACGGCGCAGCTCGGCCCAAAGACGACAGAGGCAGTGCTCAAAATGCGCCCCAGGTCCCATTCCTGGGAGCCGTCCGGGATCTCAGGTGGGGCCATCTCTACAAGGTGCTGCCCCAGGAGTCGCTATGAGTTGGTTTATAGGAAAAAACATGGGAAGAAACATGGGAAAATGGTGAGTTAAGCAACAAAAAAAATGAAGCTAATAGATATTGAAGTTATGTTCACCTTCGCGAAACTTTTTGAACACAGGGGCACCACCAACAGCACCTGACCATTGGAGGATGAGNAAAAATGAAGCTAATAGATATTGAAGTTATGTTCACCTTCGCGAAACTTTTTGAACACAGGGGCACCACCAACAGCACCTGACCATTGGAGGATGAGATTGTGTATATCGATATACTATGGAGGGAGATATAGGATTAATATTCAACTGGGACAAATTACAATTACTTTATTTTCACTGGGATTATAACCAACTACCACCGCAGAGATGAAATGAAGGAATACGTGGGGAAAACTGGGGAAAAAGATAGGGAAACGATTGGAAAATGATGACGAACCTACAAGGTGACATCTCCAGTAATTCGATAGCTAAGTTGACTTATACCCCATTGGTTGGGTTGAAAAATAGAGGGATCATCTTCATCATCCCAAACCAATAGGTAAGTGATAGTCAATGATATTGTACTTGGAGAATCACCCAAAACATGGGAAAGTAAAAGTAACTGATGAGTGTTTCTGGGGTTGCTTATAAGCCATCTGCAAAAAATATAAATAGGACTACCCACTTAACCGACCTTGTGACAAGAGTTATTCATCACTTACCAAGAGGGGTGACNGGGGTTGCTTATAAGCCATCTGCAAAAAATATAAATAGGACTACCCACTTAACCGACCTTGTGACAAGAGTTATTCATCACTTACCAAGAGGGGTGACCGTCCAAGTCATTCCCTAATAATGACCCAGTTTGGGAGGAACATAGTTAAAAAAAAACATGGATCAAATGGGCATTAGAGGTTTTGAGCTATTTTGTAAGTGTCTTAAACAATGACGATTCATTCAACTCAACATTACAGTATCTGGCTTTGAGTGTCTGTCCTCATTTTGCTGTGGCACTGAGCGGCTGGTTACTTCTAGGACATCTTGGAGGCTTCGGCACTGGTGGCTAATGTTAGATTCCCCGCCAAAAAAAAAACATCTTTAGCTGCTCAATCTATCTCCCCATTTCTGTCGCAAAAGCTAAAGCTGCGCTAAAGTATCAATCCAGTGTTTTTCCTATCGAAAAACAGTGAGTGGACCCAGTTTTCAAGCAATCGGTGATGTTTCCCACTAGATCTTGGAGCCCCCACAGTTTCAATGGGATCTTCCAACCACAGTCGCGGATTGGACGATGATTACCTGGTACTACTTGGAGGATCATCCGGTGGATCATCACTGGTTACAAGGTTAGTGGTGTTAGTTCCTTCACCCAGCTATAGGATAACTCCACTATAAATGGGGACTTACTGGGGTTATTCACCAGTTGCATCACGTGGGATGATCCTCCAAGTACGGGGCAGTCCGTTGGATTCGTCCCCAAAAAATCATGGGATGATCCCCGCAGCTCGCCTAGAGACGCCTTCACCGCCTCGGATGGTGGAAGCACCGGCGCTTCGACGCAACCCGTGAGGCTACAATGGTTGTGTCTGACAAATGGTTTCTATAGCCGCCCAAATCAATGAAAACTACAATAAAATGTGCCCCAGGTCCCCTCGGGAGCCGTCCGGGATCTCAGGTGGGTGAGTTGGTTTATAGGTTATGAAAACTCGGAAACACGGGACATTTGAACGTACCCAAAACAAGTGCCCAGAACCGCCGAACACGTGTTGGACATGGTTGGACTTTTTTGCCCATTTCGCCCATGCCCCGAAATCTTAGTCAATCCGCAGAAGCATCCCATCAGTGATGGACAGTCAAACAAGCAATGGAACCACTAATCAAACATCAACCCCAATNAATCTTAGTCAATCCGCAGAAGCATCCCATCAGTGATGGACAGTCAAACAAGCAATGGAACCACTAATCAAACATCAACCCCAATCAAACAAGTGTATATCAAACATACAAATAACCACCTCAACGTCTGAAAAACCAAACGTATAACATATATTTATAGTTATAATAAGTTATATAAATATGTGTAAATCCAACAAATGTCTGTATTATAAATATAGAATCAATATAAATCAAAATATTTATTAAAAACATGATAAAACACATACTGTACTTATAATACATACTTATTTGGTCACTACCCAGTTTCCCCCAATTCTTCCGCCCTCTCAGGCTCTCGCGTGACAACCCAAACGAACCGAGGCGGAGTTTCTGATAAAATCAAAGCCTTGGTTGCTGGGGTTGGCAGTACCCGGTTTTGTTCTGAAAACAAAAACATGGTCATCCCTTCATCATGAATGGGATTTCTCAATGAATGGGTACATTAACCATTGTTTTCACTGTGGGATACCATCCCGCAATGTGGGTGAATCTAATCCACCTTGAGGACCGCCCAGCAAAGTAAGATATCAGCCAACAAACATGGGGACATCAACCAATTCCATATATCTGTCCTAAACCATACTTGTAAACTTGACTTGTCTATCTAAACCAAAAAAACAGAACCTCTTGCTTGTCATACTATCCCAACCAAGCATTGCAACCCGGGCTCAAACCACTTCTTCGAGGTTCCTTGTGTGAANACATGGTTCTCCTGTATGAATTGCAGGAATTTTTGGTGAATAACTTGGATTTGGTTAAGGAACTCAAGAAAAATAAGACATATTCCCTTTAGAATCCCAGGTATTGGATTTCCCCTTGGAAACAATACAAATTCATCGACTCAGAAAATCCAGGATCAACACTTTTTGAAATGAATTCCTCGCTCCCAACCATCATTTCTGCTCACATTGGAGAGGGTTCGGTATCATTTGCCCATTCCTAACTATCAACTGCCCANAACACTTTTTGAAATGAATTCCTCGCTCCCAACCATCATTTCTGCTCACATTGGAGAGGGTTCGGTATCATTTGCCCATTCCTAACTATCAACTGCCCAATCTGTAGTTCCGGACAAAGCATAGAGCAACCTGCGGCCCAGTTCCGCTCCGAAATGGTATTGGACATGTTGGGAAAAAAAAAATCCATGAAATTCTTTTGGGGCGCAGGCAAATCCAAAGTGGCTCGAATGTGGATGGATCCCCATCACAACTGAAATCTCNGACATGTTGGGAAAAAAAAAATCCATGAAATTCTTTTGGGGCGCAGGCAAATCCAAAGTGGCTCGAATGTGGATGGATCCCCATCACAACTGAAATCTCCCCAAAAAATCAGAGGTAGACATCCAAACATGGCGTCCAGTCTCTTCATCTTTCAAATTGTTCCGGCAAGATGGATTTTCGATCCGGAACGAGATTCTGCAGTTTGCCAATGGGTGGTTTCAATCCGTCAAACATATTGACCAGTTGGGATCGTAATCTCAACGAGGGTCTTGAACAAAGCATGTTTTTACAAACAACCTGGTAGGTAGGTCGTGTTCTGATGTTCATGGTTGGTAAAATCCAATCTGTTCAAAAAGCGAAGATGTTTCAAACATTTTGAAACAGCCACCCTAAAAACAATGTAAGGATTGTCCTGTTCTAGGGTTAGATCCCCATTTCCCCTACATCAATGGCCGTTTCAGGTATCTAAACTGGAGCTTCTTTACCATATAAAGCCATAGAACTTGGGGGTATATCCCCTGAAATGTAGCCTTTACATAGACCTTATGTGTACCATGGTCAAAACACGGTGTATGGTTTATACGGGAATCCTCATAAAGGATATATCAATCCCTATGAAAATGGTTTGATGGCCATCCACCAAGCACTGGGTATACTATGCAATGCATCTTTTTGACCATGCGACATATACGGCAGGTACCTCACATTCTTTATTGATACATGATTCTCACATTGTAATGACTATATATCATATCATATGCTGTCATGACTATAGGGTTATCATGTCTATTATATAATCCTACGATCGTCCCATTCCATGGTATATCATCTCATTAGTAGTTTAGGAAACCTCCAAATGGCCACTGAGTACCGGAAATGCCAAGCAACGAGGCAGATGTCCAAGAAGTATGGGCAGCATCTGCACATCGAAGCGCAGCCTTCGGCGTTGCTTTACACATGGACCGCTGGGAAATTTATGGGAAAACATGGGAAAACCATACGGAAATACTTTCTAAATGGGGATTTATAGCTGGGAAAACTATCTCCTTTTGATACATATTTTCCAAGTAACTGAGACTACAATCTCTTTAGTCCCAGTATCTTTCTTAAACTTCATTTTTGTCTTGTCCATGGCATGTCGACACATTTCTGTTTTCTGTATCGACGCTCTGCTCTGGCAAAGTCAGCAATCATATGGTTTAGTCTGAAAAAGA
>BGPT01002506.1:104070-140875 GCA_003297045.1 Symbiodinium sp. clade C Y103 | reverse complement strand
AAGAAGGGACAGGTCACATGGTCAAAGTTTCCCAATGTTCGAGCTGCTTGGGAGGAAGCTAAGAGGCGATCCGGGTTTGTCATCTAGGATTTCAGGGTTGTCAGGGTAGGTCATTTTGAACGGTGATGGCTTCTTAGAAAACACACTGAAGCTTCATCTGATGTTGACCTGATGTGTGAAACACATGGGGCAGTGCTTCGCAGCTGTGAGTCAGACTTGTCCAAAACCACAATTCATAGATGTACGCGCAATAGTTCTGAATCAATGCAGATGTTTGTTCCCAAAACACCTGTCTTTCTCTGGGCGCAGCTACGATATACTGCAGTTTGATTTCTATGGGGTAGGGGTCGGCAGTTCTCAGCTCAACTATAGGCATTTGATTACACTTGCAAGTTGAGTCGTAGGTCCCAACAATGTACTCGGCAGTGGCAGCAGAAGTTGCACCAAAAAATGTGCGAGGTAGTCTGAGCAGGCATCAGCATAGCTTCTACTTGAAAATCTAACAGGTTTCATTCGCAACAAAATCAATTTTGTTTTCTTTAGTGATCTGCTGTTCTTACCCAATCCCTTGGCATCCCTTCCAGATCTTTGTGCCCTGGTCTTGCACCTTGTCTGGAGGTACAGCAGCTTCCCTCGGAGAGAGACAATCCTCAGGATCAAGGACTTGCAGCGGGAATTTCGGTGGAAATCTTGGGGTGGTTTTTTTGTCGCTTGGGTCCAATCTGCAGGGGCCCACAAAAAGGGTTGTTCTTTTATCTGCTGGCCCCTGAAAAAAAAATTCTGGCAATCAGCTATATGATTTTTTTGCAGCTCTAGACTTGTATGTGTTGTTGACTTGCCTGATCGAAACATTGCACGAACAATTCTGCAGCTTTTCTTGGATTGAGCTGTTGAAAGCTTTTGAGGCCTAGTAGATCCTTGTTGCAAGGATGGGTAAACGTCAGAATGAGAGAAATGTGAAGAAGGTTAAAAAGGACCTTCCCTTTCAGTCTGACCCGCAGCCTTCAGAGAAAATTCCTCGCAGCATGAAGAACAAGCAGAAGTCTTGGATTCTGACCGGGCTGAAGCATCTCAAGGCACCCATCGTTCCATGGCCTCCAAGGTAAAGGCAAGTGTGGCATAGAGTTGGCCCAATCCAACACATATGTGTTGTCTTCATTATATACCTTACTTTGGTGTGTGTATACATACATACATAACATAACATAACATAACATAACATAACATAACATTACATTACATTACATTACATTACATTACATACATACATACGTACATACGTACGTACAAACATACATACATACATACATACATACATACATACATACATACATACATACATACATACATACATACATACATACATACATACATACATACATACTATGCATATGTACAAATATACATAATTTCAAAAATATCAGGGTCACAGAAAAGGTCTGGAATTACCAGGATTTTTTATGTAATGGTTCCTGTCCATTGAGTAGCTGTCCCAAGGGGTGAAGGAAGGTTAGGGCTCACCTGAAATCTAATCCAATTGGGGGTGCGGTTGGGGGAAATGATGGAGTAACCCCTTCAAGTTGAGATGTAGTCATTGTGAATCTAATTTGGTGATATACAAATTTTATTCAAAGTGAACCACGCTTGGGCCACCCAGCAGAACACCCAATGGCAAATCAGGTTTTCAAGAATTGTTTCCAAGCATCAATTAGTCATCTCATTCCGACAGGTCAAGTTCACACCAACTATAGTAGCACCTTCAGGGTTTACCCAACAACCCACATATAGATTCTTGTTGCATCTTCTCTACCCGAAGGTTTTGGCTACCCTTGTGACGCTGCTCTTTCAAGTTGATGGACTTGATTGGACCAAACCGGCGGACCATGTCGAGACCTTTGCTGGGGCTATGGCTGTCACACGTGGTGAATGGCTGGACCGGTCTTGCCAAAATGTCCCAGCATCTAAACATGTGTTGGGGTTTGATTCCTTTTGGGATTGCCGCTCAAAAAGCCTTTTGTTCTCCTTGCCTGTTTCCCTGAAGGAAGGCAGGCATGCCATCCCATTGGATCTGACACTTGATCCGGCTAACATGGACTTCTTGACAGACAAGGGATTTTGCAATTGTCTTTACCACATTTGCAATAGCAAGCCTGGAAGTGGCTTCCATTTCAAAAGGGTGCCAGAAGTGTTTGATATTTTTTGCTTACGCATTGTGGCTTACCCAATAGCACCAACCAGTGTTTAGACCAAGCTCAACTCTTGCATGTCCAATCACTTTACAGCAAAAGGGTGGACGTCGGCTGAACCCCCTGCACCTCATCAGGTCGAGGGGGTCTACTTTGAGGTCATCACGTCGGCCTTTAGGCCGAGATGATTCGGAAGCAGTGCGGCAAGGAAACGTGCTCTGCGGAAGGGCTATAGTACTTTGCATTTTGGCATCGGCCAAAATGCTGTGGTGGGTGCTAGAACAACCTCAATCCAGCTGTATGCATTTACATCCGATGTTTCAGTATATGGTTCGATTACTTGGGGTGCATCGCCTGAGGGTGAACATGTCCTCCTTTGGAGGGCCTACAAAGAAGGGGACCCACCTTTACTCAAGAGCCTTGATTGTTTGGTGCAATCATTTCTGATTTGATTTCATCCCATGAATTATTTTCTGAATGAAATGAAATCATACCACTCACTGAAGCCTACAAGTACAATGACTCTTCAGGTCATGAATGTATCGAAGACATCCAAGAGCATACAGTACCAGAGCAATTGGAAGATCGGGACATGGCTGTCCCCTACTACAATGCTCGGGGGGAAAAGCGAGTTCATGGCGGAAAAGATCTCAAAAGTTCCCAACACTACCCTGACCAGTGGCTTTGCTTATCACACCATAGATGTTTTCACAAGTCTTTTGTGATCGAAACATCCAACTACACACGGGGGAAAACAATTGAGAATTTCCCAGCACTACCCTGTGGCCTTGCTTATCAAACCATATCACATTACATTTTCACAAGTCGTGATCAAAATATCCAACTACACAGGATAGCTTTGTGGGGCCCTGATTTCCTCAATTCTAGGCCCCACGAAACAGCTCATCCCAGGTTTGGCATTGCCATGGCAAAGGCCCGGACATCCAACAGGAAGAGGAACTTCCGCACTGCCATGAAGTTCCTTCGCGAAGCGAGGGCAACAAAGAATGATTTCGATCGCCGAAGGCGGCTGAACCAAAGG
Organism: Symbiodinium sp. clade C Y103; assembly: GCA_003297045.1. Lineage (NCBI taxonomy): Eukaryota > Dinophyceae > Suessiales > Symbiodiniaceae > Cladocopium > Cladocopium sp. clade C. The sequence continues at coordinate 137,647 of BGPT01002506.1, read as the reverse complement.
TGGATCCGACAAGCTGATCTGCAGCCAATCATTGACTTCTTGTCTCAATCTCACAACTAGAGATACCTTTACCTGTCGATGTTGAGCCATGGGGGTTGGAATGCCAACTTCCATCAATCTCCAAATTCAAATTGGGGGACCGATTGCAAAGGTCATTGAACATCAAATCAAGATGTCTGCGCCCAAAAAATTGCCAATAGCGTGATGCGCTGAGGGGTTGTTGGATGTGTGTTTCCCAATCTTGGGTTGGAAATATGTGATAATTTCTTTCCTCAGCTGAACCCCATTTAGATCAATTTGATTTCCACGCCTTCCTTTGATCCAGTGTTCCCCCTGACAGCCTTTGATCCAGTCTAGCCCAGCCCGGCCTCCAGGACCATGCCTCGTTTCTCCTTTGCAGAGATTACGCAGCTCAGCTCGCCTGACATGTTTGGCCAGCTCACTGCTGGCTGAAGTGTGGTTGTGGAAAGATGTCACAAGGAGGTATCTGGGTTGAGGCACAAAAAACGACATTATCAAAAAAAAATCACAAAAGAAATGAAAAAATAGGTGCAAAAGGATCGTGCGCTTTGGAGCGAGAATCATGCGAGATGTAGCGAAAGCATGCGATTTGTAGGAATTTCAAAAATCATCATGTTTTCAACTTGATCCTGAACTTTGACAAACCTTGACTACCATCGAACCTCTCGGCAACAATCGTGCGAGTTGTAGACATATGTGCTTTTCCGCAGGGGTTTTCCAGGGTCTCAAGTTTCAANTGACAAACCTTGACTACCATCGAACCTCTCGGCAACAATCGTGCGAGTTGTAGACATATGTGCTTTTCCGCAGGGGTTTTCCAGGGTCTCAAGTTTCAAGTTACCTGTGGGGTAACCATGGCCCTACCAGACAAACGCCTGAGGCAGAAAACCAGNTATGTGCTTTTCCGCAGGGGTTTTCCAGGGTCTCAAGTTTCAAGTTACCTGTGGGGTAACCATGGCCCTACCAGACAAACGCCTGAGGCAGAAAACCAGCCCTAGTACTAGTGGGTCTGCCACTGACACCAAAGGTGGCAAACGTGAAAAGGCAGAGAAAGTGAAGGCAGTAAAGCCGAGCTCCAAAGTGAGGAAAAACTTGAAAGCTGAGAAGGCACAGGCGAAGACAAAGCAGAAGCCGGAGAAGGCAGGTATGAAGGAGAAGGAAGACAAGGAAAAGAAAGGTCACAAGGAGAAGAAAGGCCACAAGGAGAAGAAAGACCACAAGGAGAAGAAGGACCACAAGGAGAAGAAAGACCAGAAGGAGAAGAAAGAACACAAGGAGAAGAAGGATCAGAAGGAGAAGAAGGATCAGAAGGAGAACAAAGATCCGGAGGAGAAGAAGGACCACAAGGAGAAGAAGGACCAGAAGGAGAAGAAAGATCAGAAGGCCAACAAAGATCCGGAGGAGAAGAAGGACCAGAAGGAGAAGAAAGATCAGAAGGAGAACAAAGATCCGGAGGAGAAGAATGACCAGAAGGAGAAGAAAGATCAGAAGGAGAACAAAGATCCGGAGGAGAAAAAGGACCAGAAGGAGAAGAAAGACCAGAAGGAGAAGAAAGACAAGAAGGAGAAACACGTTGATGAAAAGGATCAGAAGGAGAGCAAAGACAAGACCGAGACGACAGCGGCCAAGAGGAAGATCCAAGACCAGGAGGAGAAGGACAGTAAGAAGCCAAAGGTAGTGGCAACAAAGGAAGAGAAGAAGGCGATGAAGAAAAAGCAGAGGAAGGAAGAGAAAAGAGAAAAGAAGATTCAGAAAAACGCAGCCAAGGCAGCCAAGAGTCATGAGTCTCAGAAAGAGAGCAAGGATGCAGAGACACCAAAGAGGCCTCCAGCTATCAAGTATGTCCCAGTGCAGAAGAAGAAAATCGAGCCAATCTTTGAAACACCTACGCAATCACCAGCGGGATCAACAGGTGGGACTTCAGTCGGGTCAGCAAAGACACCCAAAGCAACAGCAATGGAAAGAGCCAATGAGAAACTCAGGGAGTTGACCGCCATGCTGGAAAGCTCTACGTCAGCAAGTGAAGCTGGTGAGTCGGATCTCCTGCTTGAGGCCATGATGGAGGAAGATGTGCAGAAGAAGGAGAAGGAAGAGGAGAAGGCGGGTGAGAAGGAACCGGAGGAGGCTGGAGACACAAGTGCTTCAGAAGAAGGAGATGATAGTGAAGAAGGAGATGATAGTGAAGAAGGAGATGATAGTGAAGAAGGAGACGCTAAAAAAGAAAGAGCAGAAGAGGCAGGAGAAGAAGACGAAGAGCAAAGCGAGGAGATGAGTGAAGATGAACATGATGATTCTGATGGTGATGGAGAAGAAATGGATGATGAGGAGATGATGGAGATTCTAGCTGAGAGTCCATCCGACGAATTAGAGACAGACGAAGATGAGGAAGGAGAAGAATCCGACGATCAGGAGGAAGACGAAGAGGAGGAGCCAGAAGTTCAGACAGAGGTAGATCAAAAGAAAGAAGATGTCAAAGAGGAGGATGACAAGAACACACATGCACTAGTACCAGTGACACAAGCGACGGCCTTTGGAACACAGCTCTTGAGGAATAGCATCTTCAATGTTGATTATGTGGAAACTTTGTTTTGCTAAAGGGGGAGTGGATTAAGACCACAAGAACAAAATATGTTTTCCATTGAGCCTAGAAATTTATCCTCGCCACTGAACCACTTGACATCTCAGGTACGACCAACAAGCGTGAGTACGACACTTTCGTGCGCCAGATCAAGACGTCTGGAAAATTTCCGACCCAGCTGAGCGAGTTTGCCCAGACAAACCGCTTAGAATTGTTTAACATTTGGATGAACACAGGTTGCTCCTGGGATTCCTGTGCATTAGAGGTCGAACGACTTCAAACCACCAAGAACCAGACGATCCGTGGCTGGAAGGCCGTTCAGGGGAAGGAACTTCGAACCAAATACGATGAAACTAAGTTCAACCAGCTNCTGGAAGGCCGTTCAGGGGAAGGAACTTCGAACCAAATACGATGAAACTAAGTTCAACCAGCTGATCTCTGCTAGGAAGTCAGCTGGATTGTTCTACGCAGACGAAGATTTTCCAGACGATGAAGACGAGTCTAGATACTGATTAACATCAAATTTATCTTTCACCCAAACATTCCATGGAGGGATTTGTGGGTAGCCTCTCTTTTATCCACCATCAACTTTCAGCCAAGGAAGCTTGGTACTTTATGCGAGTTGGCCAGGAAATCAAAAACAAGAGCGAAACAGCAGACCGCTTGAAGATGAAAGCATCCAAACAAGTTGATGATGCACTTCGTCAAAGCTTGACCGACCAAGATGACGGAATCTTGCGGCCTGGTGCACTCCCCAAGATCGAAGGTGTTTCGGCCTCTGCGAGCAAAGCGTTGGCTGCGTCATTTGGTCAGGTGGGGTCCTGGTGTTCAAGATTAACCAAGGATACAAATTACTCGTGGGGGTTGGTTGATGAACCCATTCCTGTGAATAAGATCCTGGAAAACAGTTATAGAGTTATGTTATATACCAAAGTTAGTGTTAACCATGAATCATATGTCATATTTAAACTACTTGTACAGGTTGAAGTTTAAACATCCACTCCTCTATCTCTTTAGCTCTTGAACTTGGGAATTCAATCTGTTTCAGGTGGCAGCCCCAAAGAAAAAGCCAAAGGAGAAAGCTGAAAAGGTTGAAGCTACCAGTGCCAAAGGTGAGGCGGTTGAGCGCCTTGAAACACTCTTGAAAGATTCCGCAGCTGCCCGAACATCATCGATTACCCTTCAAGCTGTCGAATACGCAGCTGAGCTGAGTCGTCAGCTGCTTCAACATGCAGAGACCTTGGAAAATTTTTACCAGGAGGTGAAACAGGCTGTGGCGCAGGATGAAGATGAAGATTTCTTCAAGCGCTTGATGGACAAGATCAAGGAAAAGGAAGCGTTTGGACTGAAAGCCCAGGCGAGCTGGGTAGTGAGTGAAATCCAACACCACAAACTGATTCTGAAGTGTCAGCTAATGTACATGTCATCATGTCATCAAATTGGTTTTCCTCTTGAAAGGTGACTGGTTTGCTAATTGCATTCCAAGTAGTGGGAATAGAAAAAAGCAAACCCACTGTATCACATGTCATGTTCCCAGGCGGCTGCTTCAGCCATGATGAGATCTTCGAAAGCGAAAGCCAAGGCCAAGGCCAAATCCAGCAACTATTTCTAACAGTGACCTGAGGGTTTTTAGCTTTGCAATGTCGTGTGAAAGCTAATGGGGCTTGGCAAGTGCTATCACTTGCATGTTTTGGCATTATGACTCCGTACTTCCGAACTTTCCAGCTACCCTTAGGTCCTTGGCCACTCATTTCGTGGGAAATGTGAATGATAAACTGATGAACCAACCAAAATGGAACAGCTAAATTATTTTCAGTGCGATCCCATTCTTTTGGATGTGGCCTTGGTCGTGGGGGCTGTTGACATTGGAGGCTCATAGATCTTAGGTGCTGCGCGAGACAAAAAAGTTTGATACCTACAACCTTCAACCCCGACAGTCTCTAAACAAATGCAGCCCGCCTGCTTGCCAGGTGTTGGATTGCAATCATCTTCATCTTCCAGGTGCGTGATGGCCTATCTCAGCGCGGTGGGGTTCAATATCTTCTGAAATAAGTCATGGTGGGAACTAGTGGAAATAGACCAAAGTGAACCCCAATGTTGGGAACCTCAGGAAATATCATTTGAAACTGATTTCATTCAAAGCAGTAGCCCCATGTTGGGAACCATTGGAACTAAAATTCTGAACAGATCCTTGAACAGGGCCCCCATTTTGAGAACCAATGGACATATATATATATATATATATATCAGTTTAAAATCAAGTCGGAACGATGCCCCCATGTTGGAAACTGTTGGCAACATCATCCGAAATACCAATAAAATTTGTTCAGATACCTCAAATTTCTTTAGGGGGACCCTGCACAGGAAACGTCGACGCCTAGAAGATTATGAAGAGTCCCAGACCGTCAACACAATGGCCGATATGATCGGTAGGGGGAAGATAAGTGTGGAAGGGGCAGCTGGCCTCGCTCGTTCAATTTGCAAAGACCATGACATTCCACATGCGGCTTTACGAGCATTTGCTTCTCTAGGAGCTGACGGGGCACATCCAGGGAATTCAGAAAGGGATCTGCACAGATGGTTGAACAACCTCTGGGGGTTCAAGCTGCAAACATATACAGTCTACATCAAGTTGCACGTAACTGGGCATCTGAATACCTTTCCAAATTTCAATTTGTTTGACACCAGTCAATTTTTTTCACAACACTTCAGAGTTCAAACTCCAATGTTTCAAACAGCTCAAGTTCTCAAATCTGTGACCATTTGGAAGGTTTGAAACAAGGGATGCAATCTTTTGACAAGGTTTCAACACAACACACCCAACATGTTTCCCTCCGACCGGCCAGCTTGCCTTAGGTAGGTGGGAAGGTGCCAAGATCGACGCCTGTGCAGATTTTGCTGCCCCATGAAATTTTTCACTGCCTCTCAGAGTGTGGATCCTCATTCCTATTTGATTCAGTGATGCTGGGACACATGGAAGATGCATCCAGAGTCGAATTCTGGAACCATGTTTCAAATTTGCCACCATGGAAAGATCACCCTGCATTGAACGACAATTCCATACCATGGGACAAGTTGGTGGGAATGACCATTCATGCTGATGGCGCTGCTTTCCACCGAGACGACGAATACTTTGTTTACAGTATCACCTCTGTCTTTGGATCCAAAGTTGCTTAACTGGCATTGTTTCCACCAATGAACAAACACCAGTGTTCTTGTCAGCTTTACTTTTTTTGTCTCTGCCCTTCATCATCTCAGGTTCGAGCAGAGGCCAACAGGATCGTGGCCAATGTGATCAGCTGGTCAATGGCGATTGCAACCTCCGGCATTGGGCCGGCCACCGGTTTTTATAATGAGGAGTTCAAGGAATCCACCTACCGGGCTAAACTCTGTCATGCCAAGCTAGCCAATGGATGGAGGCCATGTTCTACCGAAAGGGTTCATGTATTTAAAAAATGGGGTGCCCTGTGAAAATATCTTTCTTTATGATCCGGAAAAAACATGGTATTTTATTAATTCAACAATGTTCAATCAAGGGACCCAATCCAAACCAGAGGTTCTTTCCCATTTGAATTTCGTTCCCATGTCCCTGAAGGGCTTGCTACTTCGCCTTCAAAGGGGATCTGAAAGCGCGATACCAGGTCCATGAGTTTCGCAGAAACTACCAGTGCAATCTGACACTTGTCATCTCCTGTAGCAATAGTATTTATTTCACACACTCATTGTTGAACTTGTTGAATCTTATTCCCAAAATGTTTCTGTGTAATTTGAATGGATTGTTTCTTTCAGGGTTCAACTTGGTCCCCAGGATTTGCGATCGATGTTTGGCAGAAACAGGTGACAACTGCGACCCTCAAATGAATTTCAAAAACGTCTCAAGTAGTGCAGCATGGCCATTGACCGGTTTGGACCAGAACCAGTACGAACTTTTGGATGCCTTCTCTCAATCACCATGGAATGCAATGCCAGGGTTCCACTTGGAAAACATTTCATTTGATTGGCTCCACAACGTTTACCTCGGCATAGGAAAAGATTTATGCGCAAGTGGTTTGTTGACCCTCATTGAAAAGGATGTATATCAAGGGGATGACATCGACGAGATCCTGGGGGATGTGCACAGAGACATTCGTGCAACCTGCTCACAACATGGGTTTCTAGTTCTGCACTTCTTAGTTACGAAGTTGTCTTTTGTTTCAGTTTTCAAATGGTTTCTGGACAAAACAAAAGAAGAATCATTTGGAAATGCATGTAAGACATCCCTCTCTCTTAGGCTCTACTTGCCCGCGAAACCACAACTCAGCAAAGCCAATGTGGGTGGATCGGATGACTATGCTGTTCTTGGCAGCAGGTACAAGGCTGCCCACGTCAAGACCTTGATCTGGTTTTTAGCCAAAAAGACCCAAGAAATTGCAGATCGCAACCCTGAAGATTTTTGGCAGCACCCTGAACAATTTCCAGTTTTTCCAAATGCCAACTTATAAAGGGAATTCTTGTGTTTTGACAATGTAGATTCAATCCTACTTGAGGATCCTGTTCTCAACTTGTTGGCAACAACATGCTACGCAATGCAACGGTCGATTGAGATACAAGATTTTGCAGGCCTCGTGCTGAATGATCATGATGTACAAAATGCGTCACAAGTACCACTACATGTCCCATGTTGAAGTAGACATTCGTGTCTACAAGATCAACCAAAGAGCTTTCCACACTTTTGACGAAGAAAGTTTTCTAGGAAAACTGAAGGCCATCGGCATCCGTTGCCATGGAAGAACAGTTTCTTTTCGCATTTTCCAGCGATACTTGCTGGCTTGGGCTGTGTGCCTTCAAGAGCACCGCAAACTGCCCCCAAGTATGGATGTTAGAGTGGTGTTTGCCACTTACAAAATGCATGGACCTTCCTCTATATGTAATAGTGACCTATCTGACTATCTGAATCAAAACCATACGGTGTTGTAGTGACCGGGTAATGTTGTTGGAATGGGATGTAGCCACTTGCACAAGCTCAAGTTTTGACCTTGTTGCAATTAAAAAGTGGTAATGTTTGTTTGATGGAATTTAGTCATTTTCCTGACCACAAACGTGTAGATTTCACAGCCAAACTGTCAAGGGTGCGAAGCAGGCAAAGGTATACCACCAAATGCACGTGGAAAAGATTCAAATTGAGGTATCTTCCTTACTTTGATCAGTCTTTTGTTGGTACCCCAACAATGCATCCCAATGCCAATCTTTCTGGATGCAATCTGTTTAAGATTTCCCATTTCCTCAAAAAAACGGAATGCTTGAAGATGCCCGTTTTTACCATGGAAACGGCACATTCCAACATCCTCGTTTTTACCGTGATGCTATGTTTACCCAAAAATAATCTTTTGACTTTTGACCATATAATCCTGGTTCATGCTTGAAAATCCTGTGAAACATCAGCTCGGAATATTTTTGGTTGGTTCCCCCCTTCATCCCTTTAACACAAACGGCAATGGGAGCCGTTGTCGTTTGGACCATGGTCGTTTGGACCGTGGTCGTTTGGACCTTGGTCGTTTGGACCTTGCTCGTTTGGACCGTGGTCGTTTGGACCTTGGTCGTTTGGACCTTGGTCGTTTGGACCGTGGTCGTTTGGATATTAGAATGATATCTATGATATTTTTTTTTAGGCACCTACGTATATACAATATCAACTTACACACACATATGTATATATATGTATTTAGATTGGGTATGTGTTTTTGTAAATATATATATATATATATATATGTATTTAGATTGGGTATATATATATATGTATATGTATATATATGTATTTAGATTGGGTATGTGTAGATTGGGTATGTATTTAGATTGGGTATATTGTATCCTTTTTACTTTGGGTGGCGCACCAGTCATAGTCAGTGACAAAAACGGCATTGCTCGGCAATGTCGTTTTCGTTGTGTAACCTATATAACAAGCTTCTGGCTTGGACAGGTTCAAGCTTCCGCGTAAACGGCACCGCTTAGCAATGTCGTTTGGGTTCGATAACTTTAGCAAGCAGTCTTGAAAGCTTGAAGCAAACTAGGCGCTAAACCTGTTGGCTCAGCATGAGAAGCTTCTGGCATGCTGGACAGGTTGAGGCTTTCGCGTAAACGAAACCGCTTAGCAATGTCGTTTGGGTTGTGTAGGCTGGTGGCTCAAGGTGCCTAAAAGCTGCTAGCTCAAGGTGCCTAAGCTGTTGGCTCAAGGTGCCTATAAGCTGTTGGCTCATGGTCTTTGCATGCTGGACAAGTTCAGGTTGTTCGCGCAAACGGCATTTCCCAGCAATGTCGGTTACGTTGTTAGAATGAGAGAGCAGTCTTGACAGATTAGGCAAGCTCAAGTAGGATCAAGCCATGCAGCTTTTCTTCATCAACTGCCAAAAAGGTATATGTACATATATCAGCAAACGACAAGAGTTTTGTCTTGCGACAGCGTTTTACAAAATCTTGCCGTTTGAGCAAACTCTTGTCCTAGTGGCATCGTTGGATGCTCTAGGAAGGACATTGCTGTCGTGTAGGTGTCATCCGTGAAGTGCATCAGGTCGATGGTCATGATCGGTACTTCTACCAAATGACGTATGATGGAGGGAACGTCGNAAGGACATTGCTGTCGTGTAGGTGTCATCCGTGAAGTGCATCAGGTCGATGGTCATGATCGGTACTTCTACCAAATGACGTATGATGGAGGGAACGTCGCGTACAAAGATTTCCTCACTGCATTGTTGACTGAGGAAGAATATGTGGGTCTCTTTTCGAACAAACCAAAAGCTGAGACAAGTGCCGAAGGCATGGGCGACATCGTGGAGTGTTGGATGGGCATCCTCACGTTGGGAACTTACTTTCCACAACTCTTTGGGAGATGGGGAGACCAACTCGAGGAATGTAGATATGGCCTTGAAAGCTCATTCTGGGCATATCAAGCTGCCTGTCGAGATGCCACTACTGACAATACAAAAGACGGCAGACAACACTATATCGATGGGGATATCCCTGCAGCTGATGTGGTACGTGTCATCGACATTCTCAAGAGACATCATGACATTTGGGGACAACTTGAAAGGGGTGAAATTCGTCGAATGGTAAGGATTCCTGACGTTTATGATCACCACGCAGATGAGACTATCTCTGACTCCGAAGACGAAGGCGGAACCTACCTTGCAGGTGCTTCTGTCCGGATGTCTAAGGATGATGCGAAAATGTCTGACGAGACTGGTGGTCTTGCTGAACCAGAAAAGGATGACGTGCCGATGGAACAGCCCTCGAAACGCAGGAAGATTGAAGGCATCGAAAAGTTATCCGAGAAATTTGAAGCCTTTGTCGACGAGTCCCGAAGGGTCAAGTTTTGCCTCCATTGCCACGGGAACCATTTCATTTCGGACTGTGACTTGGTTGAGGCCAGTGATACCATGAAGTATTATGAGAATCTCCAAGCTCGATTGAATGATGGTACCGTTGGTGAGACCGAAACACCTGCCCAAGCTCCCTCTGATCCATCTGCTTCTTCTACGAAACAACAACGAAGATGGAATGGGCGAAAGTCAGATCACGACTGCTTTGCTCCAAGGGATACTGGTGTGCAGGCACAAATGAAGGGGAAGAAAATCAACCTTGCTTTCATGACCGCAACTCCCCTTTCGGACATTCAAGACCGCTACGAGGGTGGTGCAAGACTTGTCAACGGCGTCCTTGCCGACGACCTTGGTCCAAAGAACAAAAGACAGCTCGATTATGTGGTGAACAGGGCTTGTTTGTTGACCAGGGTTGACGAGTTGTTGCCTACTATTGCTGAGCTTGTTGACAATGCCCCAAATCAATGGTCCAGAAATCGGGGATACGCGAAGATCAATGTGGAGTTGCCCGAAGGGCTGGTTTGTGGTAGGAGAACCATATCTCGGAAAGTCTTGGTTGCGTCCTCATGTTTGGAATGACTCCTGGATCGACTTGGATGAGACGGAGAAGACCTGCTCCCATCGTCTGAACATGGTGTTGCGCCATCGAATTGGAGTCGTGAGAACGCCCCGTGGATTTCCAGGANATCGACTTGGATGAGACGGAGAAGACCTGCTCCCATCGTCTGAACATGGTGTTGCGCCATCGAATTGGAGTCGTGAGAACGCCCCGTGGATTTCCAGGATTGAAATGTGATGAAGGTTGTTGGGTCAACATTTTGGATGTTCTGATCTACAACTGGATTTGGGATGATGGTTACGAGCTATCTCTTGAATGCCTCCAAGAAGATGTTCTGGCAGAACGAATGACCCGAATGACCCAACTTGTCTGGTATGAAGTCAAAGCCCGAAAGACAGTTCGTTTTCAGATTGTCGGACTGAAGATAAAGTTGGGTGACTTGCGGTCCCCAACGTTATCGGAAGTCATTCAAATGACCAATGTCAATGTTGACAATTTGATTGGCCCTGATCAAGAAGAAGTTTGGATGTGGCCAGTGGCCATTAGAACGTCAACAGGGCATTCCAGAACTGCCTACGGTGTGAAGTTCGAGGACTGGCGTACTAGCATGGAAATTGACTCTGGCATCGCCAATNGTGGCCATTAGAACGTCAACAGGGCATTCCAGAACTGCCTACGGTGTGAAGTTCGAGGACTGGCGTACTAGCATGGAAATTGACTCTGGCATCGCCAATCTTTTGGGAGGTGCGTTTCACGAAACAACCCTTTCCAATATGTTGTCAATCATGCAACAAGGACTCATTCCAGGTGGCCCGAATCGAACCAGAACCTCAAGCATGTTCATTCCATTTGCCCCGTGGGACAAACGTGCCAATGAGTTGATCAAAAGGAAGACTACTGTCCCACCGATCAAGTGTGTCATCTTTTTGACTGCCACCAAGCTGTTGAAGTATGGGGCGAGACTTTCACCTGACGGGAAGATTGTCATTGGGGAGGTCATTCCATTCAGCGACTTTGATGCTGTCTGGTACCATGATGAGGTTGGCAAACGCCCAAGACGACTTCTCGCAAAGGTGGGAGAGGACCAATTCATTTCCTCTGTGGCAAAATGCAAGCGCGTCGCCGAAATCGGCAAGCTCCATTCCATTAAGCGGAAGGTCATTTCTGATGCCACCGCCGAGGATAAAGAGATTGTCGATCGCATCAAGGAACTTGATGAAAAGATCAGCAAGAAGATCCTGAGCTTGCAGAGGGGTAATGAGGTCTGGAGTGAACTNCGAGGATAAAGAGATTGTCGATCGCATCAAGGAACTTGATGAAAAGATCAGCAAGAAGATCCTGAGCTTGCAGAGGGGTAATGAGGTCTGGAGTGAACTCGTGTCATTATTCACATTGGTTTTCATTCCGACACAGAGTGGATTCACCCTTTGTCCAGGATGCTTATCCGAAACTCCAAGCATCTACTCTCTTTGTGTCCATTGTGAAGGANACATTGGTTTTCATTCCGACACAGAGTGGATTCACCCTTTGTCCAGGATGCTTATCCGAAACTCCAAGCATCTACTCTCTTTGTGTCCATTGTGAAGGAATCCTTTTGAGTCACGGATGTCGTCAATCTGTTGTTCAGGAAGAAGAAGAAGTTGAAAATGTGACAACCATTCCTGATGAACCAACCATTGACATCCACGACCATGTGAAGGAAGCCATGAAGACAATGAAAGAGGAAGAGGAATCGGACACNTGAAAATGTGACAACCATTCCTGATGAACCAACCATTGACATCCACGACCATGTGAAGGAAGCCATGAAGACAATGAAAGAGGAAGAGGAATCGGACACCGACATGCCAGATCTTCCCGAAGAGGCACCACAGATTGTCAAAGAGGAGGAGGACAAAATCTTCAAAGAGGGAGACGACGAAGATGACATGGAGGATGTTGAGATAGAGACTGACGCATCGGGAATGCGCAGAAGGATGCGGCATGAAAAAGAGGAGCAAGAAGCCATTGATGCCAACACTGGTGCATCCTCAGATACCATCAATGTGGAGAACGATGATGCTGCTCCTTCAGCACCCATGACGGAACCTGATGTGTCAGATCCTGTTGTCACACTACGTGTGGAACAATTCTCTGTTGTTGAAGATGTTCAGATCAGGTTAAGTCAGAGAGTCCGACAATGGGATTTCAAGACTAGATCTCTCACTGAAGAATCAGCCAGATGCCTTGATGCGTCAAGACGTGCATCTATGATCATGGACCTCCAGGTAGGATGTGCAATCCGTGACATCATCCATCTCTTTTACCTGAGGTATGTGGGGNTGCCTTGATGCGTCAAGACGTGCATCTATGATCATGGACCTCCAGGTAGGATGTGCAATCCGTGACATCATCCATCTCTTTTACCTGAGGTATGTGGGGGGTCGTCCTGATTCTATTGAAAATTTCTTCATTAATAAGCCAGGTCGTCGTCCTGATGTTGATGGAGATTTCCCATTCTATGGTGTAGATGAAGATGGGAATTATGCCGATCCTCCTGATGAACAAACCCTTTTCGATTGGGCTGAAAAGTACTATACGAGGCATCCAAAGGAATTTGTATGGATCGCATTTCGTGGTGGACTGCTCTTCAAGAAGCTTCTCCAATATAGCCTGGCATGTGGACTTACACGAGACGATTTCCAGGCTGAGTTCGGGGCTGTTCAGACAGACAAGGCTGTTCTTTCTACCGGTGATGAAAGAGAAAAGCTCAGAGCTCGAGGTAAAGCACTACAAGACTTGGAGAGGCAAAGTGAGTTCGTTCGAAGATTGTATCGGGGAGCATTTGAATGCACTGCTTACTCATACTTTCGACCGGACACGAAGGGGATGCAGGGTACTATCTTTATTCCCCCTGATGAAGTCATTCTGGCCACCCGAGAGAACACTCGAAAGATCTCTGCGATCTACATGACCGACTTCCATGGATACACCCTTCCTCCGAAGATCTTGAACGCCTACTATAAAGAGTTGGAGAAGGTGAGAGCCTCTGAGAACTACTNCGATCTACATGACCGACTTCCATGGATACACCCTTCCTCCGAAGATCTTGAACGCCTACTATAAAGAGTTGGAGAAGGTGAGAGCCTCTGAGAACTACTTCCCTATGTGGGGAATACATCTTCATCAAGATCACATTCGAGCTCTCACTGGGTGACCTCGTCTTCAATTTCNAACTACTTCCCTATGTGGGGAATACATCTTCATCAAGATCACATTCGAGCTCTCACTGGGTGACCTCGTCTTCAATTTCGAACCTTCCAAAGTGGAATCTCCAAATATGCCGAATAAACCCTGAGATCTCTATCTCATGGAGTTTCTCCTTGGCATTTGCAATGGATGTGCTGCTCTTTGTAGTGACGAAGTTCCTACTGTTCCTCTCCTGATCTCTTCTGAGGGTGAGTGGCTTAAGCATCCGTGAAGTTGCGATGGCACTAGTTTTGTGCTGATTTTTTTTGATGTATAGCTCGAAAGTCTGTGCACAATCTTTTAGATGATGATTCGAGATCACTCTCACTTATCGTGGTTTGATCAAGATGATTCATGATGTGGGTGTAGGTAGATGTTGTGACTTGTAGTCCCTCGTCTCACCGAACCGAACTTACAGCACGTGTACAAAGATGAATAGAGCATGCATCACGACACCTTGAATATAACCCTGTGCAGATTGTTTTCTTTTCAACGTTGGGATACATCATCTGTGNTCCTAGAGAAAAGTGCGCTGATGTCCGCCTGATCAGTCTACCATTCCTTGTTGATTCATTACAGTTTCAGGATCGTAGCCGACGATAACCTGATTCACATTAACCATTGTCATCCTTATAATCTTCATGATCACCATCTATAATAGTATATGATAACAATAATCCTAAATATCCTTAATGTGGGTAAAACAATGCCATAAACCACCCATGACTGGGAATGGTAAACATACCAGCCATAAAAATGGTGATTTGGGGGATGGTTTATGGCTTTGTTTTACCCACATTATTGGGGATAGTGAATAGTTTTTGGCATTGGGTTTAGCACATTGCTTTGGGATATAACTATGGGTAAGTATGGGGAAACAATGAATGAACAAATTTCATGCCCATTTGTTTTATATGAATGTTATTGCGGGTAAATGAAAATAAGCATATTTATTGGACCCGTCTATGGGGTTTAAATGTCTAAGTTAAAGTCAAAAACATGGATTTCAGTGAAGCCGTTGACAACAGTGAAAGTCAGCTGGAAAATCATAGCTGTCCTTAATCCTTTCAAGTGATTAGTGACCAAAACCCTCGATGATTGGTTGTTGGTTTGGGAGTTGCTGTATACTATCTGGTTTTTTGGGGATTATCAACTGACCCATTCGTTGGAAATCACACTAGCAACCAACCATTCAAACTTGGCAATACTCTGGGATTCTCCCATAGTTTCCCAATTGTAGTTTATAAATATCCCATCATACATGATTGTATACATCCCCATGATTTCCCAATTGATTATAATTATACATTATAGGGAAAACTGTTTGGCATATCCACTATCACATCCCAATTGTATCCACTATTTATATCCGTATTTTCCACTTCACATAGGTTTCCACCATCAATCCCCACTATAATCCCATAGATTTCCCATATCCCCCTGTGCCTTTTTGCAATACATCACCATGTTCCTCTTTAGTAATTGTTGTTCTAAGCCAGATGCCATCAAGACCTTAAGGGGATGACGTGCCCCGCTGCTCCTCGCTGCAGGTCACTTGGATCGCAGCCTCTTCGCCCCTGCAGTGCTGTATCCCGTGACTGCCGAGATGCAGCTCTGGACGGCGGAGCAGTTTGGCCCGGTGGTTCCCATTGTTCCTGGGCTGGAAAAACGGAGTCAGCGGTGGAGACTGTTGACCCGTAACTGGGGAGGACCCAACCACTTGTTTCCCCTGCCAAACTGCTTTGTCAGAGCAATCAATCATCATTAACCATCATTCATCACCATAAATTGAAGCATTCTGGTGGCATTTGAGGAGTAGTTGACCGTGTGGACCCAGTTGTTTCACGTCCATTGAGGCCCCTTTTGACCGCCTCGAGCAGCCAATTGAGTGGTTGCGGAAGCGCCTCGATGCAGGGCTGAGAGGTTCCATTTTCAGCGAATCAAATTTGGGCCGAAGGGGTGAGCTGCCTATGAGAGAACCAAAGTTGGATAAGTTGGCAATCCTCATTCTCATTGCTGTCATTTGATGTCCAGTATTTGCACAATTCTTATTCTATTCATGTTGTTCCGCGCAAGTCCTGCATTGCTTTGGAAAGCTGTTGCGAGTTGCCAAAGGCCATCGGAATTGACCCGCATTCCAAGGATGCCATTTGGTCAGCAGACATCCATTTTTACCTCCAACCAGGCGGACGGGTTCATTGTGGAGTTAGCGCCGAAGGATCCCAAATGATTGTGTTTTTTTTCAGTTGAGAAATGGTTATGAACCATCAGACTTGAAGGTGCCCTAGTTTCAGACAAATCCATTATCCTATTCTTAGAGATTTGTAGATTTTTAGTGTTATCAAATTACATCTGAATCTGAAGCAGCTATTTATTGTTTGTGTTTGACCGATTGTTGGTATGTGGCTGATTGTTGTGATCAATGGTTTCTGAGCACAATCCTGACAGAGGATCAAATCCTCTTGGCTTGAACGCGTTTGGAAAGCAAAGGCCAATACTTAGCTATGGAATGCTATGGATACATTGGTACCGTTTAGCCAACGTCGAAAGGGCTGTTGTATAATGTATATATGTAATAGTTGATCCTCCCCAAATATTTGGCACATATAAATGGTATGATAGCTGTTGCCAATATATATATATATAATATGATATAGTTATGTAGTTATAATATGTATATAAGTATATATATATACATGCAGTTTATATACTAATATACAGTATATATACATATATACGTATACATATACATATACATGTATATATATACACATACATATATATATATATACACATACATACATATATATATATATACACATACATATATATATATTATCACATTATAAGCAACATATATTGCTGTGAATGGTTACGGCCCATCTGCATTGAGATGAAAAACTTGGCATTGTGACCCGATTGTGCCGGAGGCCGCGCCAAGTGTGGAGCTGTCCCAACTTTTGGATATGTGCGGCTGGGGGGGGGGCTGATGTTGGCTGAATGTTCGTCTTCTACCAATGGCGAGCTCGCAATTGCCCTGGCAAAGTTTTTGGTTCACTCAGAGAGTTTCAACAAATATTTGAATTCCAACGTCCCAGAATTGCTTGAGTTGGAAAAAACCTGCATTGAGTTGGGAAAACCTGCAGGAATAACTCCATTCAATTTTCGGGCCTTAGAAACATCCGCCGTTTTCGAAACCGTAGATCTCCACGTACCTCCGTTCAGGTGTGCCCTGAGCACCTGTAGAGTGAACCTCAATGCACAATGCCAGTCTTCAGCTCAGTTCGAGGTTTCTCACTATGAAATGTGGCGACCCCAACAAGGAATCCGGGATAATACTGGGATAGAAACTTTGATAGGTGTGGGAAATGGGAAAGGCGAAAAAACGTTGTGAATCGAAGAGAAAGATGCGGAAATCCAATGAAATTTCAACTGATTGCCTTTTGATGGTGATCATTTAAGTGTGGCAACAGCGGTCACACACAGTCACCGTACTCTTCGTTGTTGAAGTCAGTCGCTTGAAAGTTATTCCACTCCGACACAGTGATGAAAGCAAGCTTGCAACTGACGATTCAGACCTGAAGATGAAAGACGAGATGAGAAAACATGGAAGACAATGAGAGAGCATAAGAATCAGATTGATGATGATGATGATGATGATGATGATGATGATGATGATGATGATGATGATGATGATGATGTTGATGACGATGACGATGATGATGATGATGATGATGATGATGAGGATGATGATGATGATGATGATGATGATGATGACGATGATGACGACGACGAGGATGATAACAATCATCATCAGATTCAAAAGTTTGAACATGACGGTGATGAGCACCACCATCATCATGGTTGCATCTAATGTGTATATATATATATACTGTATGTTTATATACACAAACAATGTGTATCAATAAATGTTGATATGATGTTGGTGTAGATCTAATGTTTGAATGTTAGTTAATCAGATATTTTTCACTTAAATGTTGATGTTAACATTCAACCAGTATTGGATGTTTAATATCTAATATCCAATAAATGTTGATGTTAATCAGATATTGGATGTTTATTCGCATTCCTGTCATGTGAACGCCCCCAAGGCGTGGGCCCGACATGTATCCCTTCGCCGGAAGGCGCTCTTCGGTCGCTCGGTGTTGGTGCGGGGGGTTACTGCCAGTCTTGGTGGGGGTTTAACCTTATTTAACATAGCCATGGAGAATCCCCTATAAATGGAGGTTTTAATGGGAAAATCATCCAAAATTAGCCATTTTCCATGGCTATGTTAAATAACCAGATGGTATGGGATCAATAGGGAACATACTGTAGGCATTGTTACTGTACAGGATTAATATGGTGGAGATTCGCAGTCCTAACTTGACATAAACATGCTCAGAAAAACTTTGAATTCAGGGGATTGATAGGGGATTTTTGATAGGGGTTTAAATCGGAAATCATGTTTGGAATAGGGGAGATGTGGTCAATACCTGCCGGATCCAAAAAACTCCATTTCGGATGGTAGCTCTCTAGGCCAGTAGCATGGTTTTCAAATTTGAACCCCCAATCATACTTCAATTGAATGGGATTCGATCCCTAATTACGGCTACATTTGCTGAAGAGGATTTGCCATTTCCTTGTTGGTTGAACCGAAACTGGAAATCTAATGGGAACATGATTTGTATGTTTATCTCTGGTGGCCCTTTATGTACGCAGCGTAGAACCAAGAATAACTTCCAATTTTGGATCATACATGCCACCCATTTCTGATATACTTGGAGACATCTCCAAACATGCCATACCAAGAATCAAGCGCACCATCATAGATACATCGGTACATCCATGAATTCATGCAGAATTTCAGGTCTTCCTTTTGTTTCAAGTGTGTTTCTTTCTAGCGAGAGGATGAGTGGTTGTGCTCTGTTTCTTGAAGTCCCTGAGAGTGAATCACACCAACCTACTGTGCCTGTGAAACTGAACGTCCTATCACTTCAGCATGACATCACACGTTTCCAAAATCCAAGGCAATGGGAACCATTTCCGTGGAAGAGGTGCCCTGTGGATCAACGGTGCTGATTGGGGTGTGCAGCTCCACTCTGAAGCCAAGGTTTATCGTCTGGTTTCTTACGTATTTGTTGTGACTGATATTGCGAAACATGGAATGACAAGCCACCATTTTGAAGAGCTGGATGGGATGTTTGAATGCTGAGAGCACGTATGGGCATGAGTCAAAATGATCCAATCACCCCAAAATCGGTAGGTTCCTGGACTCTTGGTCATGTTTTTGGGCACTTTGTGCTTCCCGACCAGCCTTTTGTGGGTCCCAAACGATACTCCAAAGGCTTGAATTCTCATATTTCTCAATTTTATCATTTTTTGGCTGTTAAAACCCAAAATCTCTTGGCCAATTCCCCTATTTGTGGTGGGTCTTACCATTGTAATGGCACCAAGACTACTATTCCCTTTTGTGTTGGTGATGTATCCCAGGGTATCTCATTAGCTTCTAGTTATTGAACATCATAGATATGGAAAACCTAGCAGAAATGTAGATCATTTTCCTTGGGGTTCACCCATGCATTTCAATAGTCTGTTGTCATTTTATCGGCGACCCAAAATTGATGGTTTACATCATTTTATATCACATTCCATAAACGTAGTATTCCCATTGTTGATTGTTCAATCCATTCTTTTGATGGCGGATCCCTAATTGTTGTGTTTGGTATCCAACACACCTTCCATCATCCCCTCAATTATATCAGATTACATATCATAAAGATATATGTAGATCAATTCAGTAGAATCCCCTCAACGAATTGGGGACATGTAAATCAATAAAACCATCCAACTCGAGTTTTATCATGACTGATGACTGTTATCATCCCTCGATGCCTCGATTATATAATACTATATATTTATATATACTATACATATGATATATATATATATACATATGTATGTGTATATATATATATATGAATTTCCTCAAAACATGTTTTTTTTTTAATGTCCATTCATCATGTGTTATTTTTTCACAGGTCCTGCGTGCGGTGAGTGTGGAGACCATGGTGGCCAGCAAATCCCTGGAGGCGCAATATGCAGCGGATGTATGTGATACGGTGGGTGGAAGAAATCCTGCACCAGTTGATAGATGGTTTATCCCATTATTTATTAGGTTTCAGCCATCCTTTTGGTGGTGCAGGATTTCTTCCATCCACCGTATGTATGTAATATGTGTATATTTGGGTTAGTTATACCTAATCACCGAATCTTATTGTAGAAAAAAATATATAGCTGCCAAGGTGCCACCAGATTTGATCGGATGATTTTGGGGTAGTTGTTCCTAAAACGGCGGACCCCAAAGTGGGAAGATCATTTGTCAACATGTCATGTTTCAATGGATTGGTTTAAGGGAGAATCTAAAGGAAGCCATGGATTTTCTCATGAAATATGGGGATTCCTGCAATTTTTCCCTTAAATCAATCTATTGATTTTCTGATCAGGGGAAACAAGTGGTGAAAAGATACCCCAATTTTCAGAAGCGGACACATGTTGTCATGCCGTAGATGACATGTAGTAGCTGACCCAGTTGTTTGAAGACACTCGCATAGTCAGGATGCAAAGGGAGCAAACGTGTTTGGCTTTGACCGTTTTTGGGCTCCTGAAAGTCGTGTATACCAGTACAGTATATCAGATTTGGAGAGCTGTCCACCTAGAATTAGAGGCCTCGATTTTTTCATGTTTCAGCATTCAAATTATTCTTCTTTACACAAATTTTCCTTACCTCCATGCAGCTATTCATCTGGAACATTGTGCTGAAATCAGATGGGATGATCATCGCCAGGTGATGAACCGTGCGTGCACTTCTTCCAATGTTTTCGCCACCTTGTGAAGGCCCAAGAGCTGAGTCCGTTTTCGCGTCTTTCTGGAGGGGGGCTGGAAAGTGTGAAGAACTTGAAGATTGATCCATTCGTTTTGATTGCCAGAAGCTCGTTGTTCCAGTGGCGTGCTTGACGCTTGATTTTCCAGCCCCCAATCTTTAGGATAAAGACAGCCCCGACCGTTTCGACTCCAAATCGGTGGGTTTGACACGGTTTTCTCCTGTGGCAGTTCGCTGGTGGTGACCCTTTTCCGACGTCGATGGCGCAGAGCTCCCTGCCGTCGTCGCGTCTCATGACCAGCCAATGCCCTCCCCACGTTACCGACCGTGTCCTGTCGCATGGGGTAAGACCCAGGGACGGACCATGACTTTCGAATCCTGGCTTTGAGGTCGGTGCAAAATTTTCGCCCGATCAAAGAATGCCATGTGGAGCCACCTGGAACAAATGAATGGTGTCAAAACCTTTGTTTTTGGTAGAAAGACAAGATTAGAAAGAGTATCTCGCGACTCGCGACACATAGTTGTTTGCTTCTGAATTAATTTCAGATGTAGAACCAATCAGAAAGTCAGGAAACACCTTGCTAGCTCACCTGCAAGTTTGCAAAAAATGCAACCTAAGCGGATTCTGCATCGGAATGATCAGAATGGAATTGAATCGTGTTTTTTCTTTCCAGCTTGCTTTCACAAGTCTTACTGGTATGTTTGGAGGGGTGTTCTTTATATGTTTGCCAGTGATTCCGCAAAGCCTGTGTGGGTGTTTGTTACTCGACTTGAGTGGGATTTGGACAGACCGTGCACAAACCATCTCACTGCCATAGCTTCAAGAGGGCGCCTGGGCATGATGAAATAATATAGATCATTGGGGTTTCTGGCGTTCAGCTGTTGTGGTGCTTTGCTATCAACCAATACACTACTTGGTATCCGCAGGTTTGAAAGTTTGGCTCAGGCGACAAGCATAGACTTCATGGGAGATTCAATGATGTGGAGAAGGACAATACTGATGTGAAAGGGGCGCATATCGCTATCATCCATGAATACATGAACATGTTTTAGTTTCCCTACGCAGACCTTCCCTCTCATTTGGCAAAGAATATAAAAGTGCAACACAACCTATGGGCTTGTGTTCAACAAATTGTGTCACCGATGATGCCAAACAACTTGGATCATCGATTTTTTCTCACGTCGGACCCGCTGCACAACTTCCCATGGATTATGACACTGCTCCGCTTTTGGAGACCGGAGGGTCCAGCGTCAGCGACCCCCGGAATTTTCGGAATGCTCGCAACCTTTGGAATGGCAGCGACGTGCGGGAGTTTGTGTGGAACTCCAAGACATGCAGTGGCAACCTGGAGCAAATGGACAAAGATGACAAAAGAATACCAAGGATCAGAACCTGTTGCAGTCAATGATTCACCAAATTCACCGATTCAAGACCGTTAGCCACCGATTCTTGATGCTTTGGGTTGCTTTTGAGTAGTTTGTTCAAGACAGTGTTCTTTAGCAGCAGATACCCCTCCACCCAACCACCTCAAAATCATCTTGACATATCTTGACTCAATCCCTAGCCCCCACCCCTAAAGTCAGAAGTGCTCTCTGAACATGCCTAACGTAGACACACAAGGCGCTTTTTTTTGGGATTTATCACAATTCACGGGGGATCCATCTTTGTGTTTTTGATTCAATTCCATAGATGCACCTGCTGCTGATTCTCCAACTGCGCCAACATCGCATCCCCAATCCCTCAGGTTTTCCAATGATTCTAGATTCTACGTACTGTATGTATAAACTTTGTTCCTTTTGCATTCTTTTACAGAATGGATGGTTCATGAAGATAATCGTTGCTCATTGCTCAACAAACAGCTCGACCTGAGAACTGTCTTCCAACGTTTCTAACTGGCTTGCTTATTATTTTTTTGGCATAATCATAAGTGGAATTTGAAGTGTTCCTATAAACTGTCGAAATTCAAAGTATGACTACAGGTTGTTCCCCCATAAGCCACGATTCCTAATACTCACATGTGATTTTGATTCCTAGCCCGCCCATGGGCCGTCCTCCGTTTAACTCATTTTGAGCAGAGGCAACGCACTTCATATGGCCATCGCAGAGGGTGACCGAGAAGAAGTGTTGCGGATTTTGAGGTCCACGTCCAATCCACAGGAGGGGAGATCAACGATTAAAAAGCCAGGGAAAGGCCATATTTTTGTTACTGGGAAAATCAACAGCAATCATCTGCATATTGAAATATTGATTGTGAACCGGATGTCCCCCAACCATAGTTTCGTCTTGGATCTGTCGATCTCGAAGGCCAATTATTGGGGTAGTTTGTAGGGGAATTGACAAGCACACATGGCTCTGGTCATCAAGCATGGCTGGAACTCAGTAGATATAATTCAACGGAAACTGATCGACAAATGATTATACAGTACCGTAGATTAATTTTAAATGGGCTTGAAACTTTTATCGGAAAAAGCAAACCATTTCTGAGGCCTGGTGTTTTGGCTTGCTTTTGGTGACAACTTTTACAGTAACTTTCACCAACTAGTATATTTGGATTGGATGATTAATCTGCAACTATTGACATCCCTATATAGTTATATAATGTTATATACCAGGTTTAACTTAGAAACCTATTGGCCGAAGATAGTTAGACCCTTCCAATTTCACAGACTCTCACTGCCTGTTCAAGGACCTTTGCAGAGCACCTTTTTCTTGTCAGACTGCTATGATCTTTGGCGATTAATGGGGCACCCCATCACTGGTGCAGCAATATCTATACAGTGGTGAATGCAGGGAGCTAAAGACTTATCGGTATCCACAACCCTTATTGAATGGGGAGCTACCAAGAGTTTCCAAACGGGACGATAGATATGTTGACCCAATACATGGTGCATGTGGCATTTCAGGCAATTTCAGTCTTGTGATCGAGGAGACAGCAGTGTTTCTTCACACATTCATGTTGGACTGTGAACGGTCACCATGCACTTCATGGGCAATTTGACGCAGGCAAGCAACATCTCCCAAGTGACAGCATGGATTTCTTGTAATTTTGACATCATTTGGGGATATTTGGGGCTCAAACTGCTTCACCCTTTTAAGGGATGCCACAAAATATACTTTTGGCCAAGACACCATGATGGTCAAATATTTACTTCAACAAAACACGAAAGTAATTGCGAGTCCATTCAACGGCCAGCCCATGGATGTTCGGGTCACCCCTGGGCATGGCCCCCCATGCCCAAGGCCATGGGCCTCCATCTGAGGTCGCCCCAGTTTTCCGGAGGACTCAGTCCGGTCAGCTCCCATATTCAGCTGACGGGGGAAGCCATTCATGTGGCAGCCTCGGGCGGTCATCTGGAGATCCTGAAAGATCTGCTAGCGACCTGGTGGCACGACCCAAGAAAAGCTATGTAAGTCTCTTGTACCCATAAAAAAAGGGGTAAAAGTACTCAAAGATGGGGTAACATACGCATTTTACATGGATAAACGAAGTGTCCAGGCGGAGTGAAGACTCTGAAGTTTACAGTTGTGATATCGAGTGTACACAATGAGCAAATGAATCCATGTTCACTAGGAAAATTGGTTTGCAGGGAACCATCTTCTATTTTCCCGGTTGTCTCGATAGGGAAGAACCCACACTGACGACATCACATTGACAAGATTTGGAGACGTTTGGAGTTGTTTTTTCTTGAGCAGAATCCACATTTTTAGAATTATTCTTTGCAAGGCTTTGCATTCATGGGTGCTGTTCCGCTTTCAAATGGTTTTGTCTGAACATATTGCTATCCCGTTCCATCCCATGCTTTAAAGCCTCATTTTTCGCTTTAGTTCATGGCCTATTGTAGTAGGTAGTAAACCTACTGTGAATCAGCACCCCAGTTTCATCCACCAACAACAACTGAGCGGACTCTTTGCCCCCGCTATCCAGCTACGTCTCTACAAGGTGGTGCCCCCCAGTCATGTTTGTTGGTTGTATAATAACCATTAATAACCACTATGAACTTATAGTTCGAAAGTGCTCAATATTCACCAATACGCCCAGCACTTTATATTGGTGTGAAACCGAGCTGACTGCATCCCATGCAATTCCATGAAATCCCATTAAATCTCATGAAATCTCATGAAACATCCCATGAAATGCCCGAAATCCCCCATCTTTGCTGCTCACATGATTCCGTTGATTCCCTTGAACCAACTTGACCCCGCCAAAAAAACGTGTCCCGCGTCAGGCCCATCGCGCTTCTCTGGAGGCCCCCGTGCTGAAGGATGGCGTCACCTACTGCGGAGTTCTTCACGCAGCGCTTCTGGGAGAGGGTCCCGGACTGCCCCTGGGGCTGGGTGAAAAATGTGGGATGAGGATTGGATCTTGTTCAGTTTCAAGATTTTTCACCATAGATCTCTTGGAATATCTGGAAGAGTACTTGGATGGAATTTCCATGCATTTCTGTGCAGCAGTTCCTTGGGAGGACTGGAGGATGTGGTCAAATTCCTCCTTTCGAACACCGAGCTCACCTGCACTGCAGCAGGGAAGCATCCTCTACATTTCGCTGCCATTGCTGGAAATCCCTCGTTAATTTGCTTAGTGAGACATTTCATGAAAAAGCAGGGCATGACCGAAGCAGACATCCCTGGTGGCACAGTTCCATCGACAGATCTGAACTCGGTCGAGTTGCAAGCACCCCTGACGCTGGCGATTCGAATGGCCACCATGAAAATGAAGGATTTGGTGCTGTCTGCGGAGCCATCCTCATACTCTTTGAAGTTGTTCATGAAGGACTGCCCTGAGGCCGGCTATGGAATACATGGGTCCACAAACAGTGTCTGAAAATGGGATATTCCTGTATTCCCCCGAAAATTACCATTTAATGGTGATCAATCAGTGGACTTGAGGGGTACCCGATGTTTGGTCAAACTCACATACTTCAAGGGAGATCGGGATGCTCTGGATAGATGATCTTGCGAGCCACGTGAAACGTCACATGTGATTCCCTCATACTTCGAATCATCCCCAAATGGTCGAACTTTGGGGGTGAATTGCAATGACATTTCTCCAGGAAAAGATACATTGAGTTGGCGAAAAACCGACAAAAAACGCAAGAACAAAGCCAGGCGGTTCCACTCTTCTTGCAGCGAATGAAGAACCTTGGGATCCTAAAGGACGTCCTCTATCATGCGAATCTCACCAGTCTGGATGTTGCGGCGGTCTTACGGGAGTCGGTTTCGGCGGCTGAGAGCATTTTGGAGTGTGCCACAACGCGGCCTTTGTGCGATGAGGAACACTATCCCTTGCCCACCAATGTTACTGGTCATTGGTTTCAAATATATACCAGTAGTACCGCACAAGGCGGTGGCGGAAGTTTCAGGAATAGGAAACCTATAGGAGAGGTGAGTTGATGGGATGCAAGAACGGCAGAGCGAACCCANGATCGAAAGGTGGTTGGAGCGTCGGCCTATCTATCTGTCTATCTATCTGCCTGCCTAACTAACTGACTAACTGACTCACTGACTAACTGACTAACTGACGAACTGACTCACTGACTAACTGACTAACTGACGAACTGACTAACCGACTAACTGACTAACTGACGAACTGACTAACCGACTAGCTGACTAACCGACTAACCGACTAACCGACTAACCGACAAACTGACTAACTGACTAACTGACTAACTGACTGACTGACTAACCGACCAACTGACTAACTGACTAACTGACTAACTGACTAACTGACTAACTGACTAACTGACTAACTGGCTGACTGACTGACTAACTAACTAACTAACTAACTGACTCACTGACTAACTAACTAACTAACGAACGAACTAACTGACGAACTGACTAACTGAGTAACTGACTAGCTAACTAACTAACTAGCTGACTAACAAACTAACTAACTGACTAACTGACCAACTGACTAACTGAGTAACTGACTAACTGACTGACTCACTGACTAACTAACTGACAAACTAACTAACTAAGTTGTTAAGTGGTTAAGTTGTTAAGTTGGTAAGTTGCTCAATTGTTAAGTAGTTAAGTTGTTAAGTTGTTAGTTCAGTTAGTTGACTGACATCTCAAAATATGCTTAAAACCTGCAGTTTTTGACACTTTTGACTTCCAAATGTGCTTCGCGCCACAACGGCGTGCACTTTTTTCCACATCTCAACTTCCAAAAGCGCCCCGGAGCTGACAGTTTTTAACACTTTTCACTTCCAAATGTGCTTCGCGCCACAACGCCGTGCACTTTTTCCACATCTCAACTGCCGTCCGACACCGACAGTTTTTCACACTTTTTTACTTCCAAATGTGCTTCGCGCCACAGCGCCGTGCACTTTTTCCACATCTCAACTGCAGAAAAGGTTCCGAACCCCACAGTTTTTAACACTTTTTACTTCCAAATGTGCTTCGCGCCACAACGCCGTGCGCTTTTTCCACATCGCAACTTCCAAAAGTGGTCCGAACCTGAGGTGTTTTGACACTTTTTACTTCCAAATGTGCTTCGCGCCACAACGGTGTGCAACTTTTCATCTCTCATCTGCCCAGATGTCTCCGCACCCGCCGCTTTAGCGAGCCTACTTTTCGACCCTCCGGAGCCACAAAACATTGGAAAAACACAGTGTTTCGCGATTTTCCTACCTTTTCGCGCATCTGCATCTTCTCTCTTCTGACTTTCTCATCTCTTATCTTCTCTCTTCTGACTTTCTTCATCTTCTGACTTTCTTCATGGCTGAACTCTTCACATCTTGGCTCTTCTCACCTCTGCTTTTCAACTGTCCATACTGTCGGAAGTTTCACTTCTAAACTTCCTTCGACTATAATAATCTAAAATATAACATATGTTTACACAATTTATGTGTTTTCCCTTAAGCTTTGGGATGACGATGATCCCAATTGACTCATGTGAATTGCTCTAATTTGGGATGATACAAAATGACTCCTGTTTTTGAGGTGGTTTTCCAACACCAAGCAGGTCAGCTTTGCTGCTCGCAATTACGAACAAGCGGTATGGAACATGCTGAATCGTGGGATGTGGTCTGTGGAGGTCTTTACAACTCTTGAAAGAATCTCGGTCATGGTTTTGAATGTCTATTGTTTGGATATATATGTTTTTTTTCCATGGAGCTGTTTAGGCACTTTTTTGACACACACACACACACACTGGCAGCATAGTTTCAAGATTTTGTAGCTAAGCTATACAATACAATACTATACTATACTAAGCTATACAATACAATACTATACCATACCATACCATACCATGCCATACCATACCATACCATACCATATTACACTATACATCAATTTGTGCATGCCTGATCATGTCTATACACACGCACAATGTACACGAGCAATCGCTTTTATGTGCACACAGGTACAGTTGTCTTCGGGTTGAAAGTATCTTCTGTTCAACCTCAGATTTGTGTGGAAAACATTGCTGGGGCCTCCTCCACTGAAGATAGCTGAAGGGAAAGCGAAACTCCTACAGATTCCGAGGCTGGGATGAATGGCACTACCGTGGATCGAATAGCGCTTGGCACCAGACATTGACCAACACCAAGTTTGGTCGCCCTATTCGAGCACCTGAGATCCGTGTGTGCCACATTCCAGATTTGATTTCACCAGAGCTCTTTGTTGCGCTTGCAAATACTGACACTGATTGCAAGATCTTTGACAATCGTTTCTGGATGGAGTGTAGCCGTACACTTAGACCCTTCTTTGTACCAATAAACATTGCTAAAAACCCCAAAACAGAATGGGTATATTACCCCAAGTTACCAATTTTTCTCGGTACTTGGAGGGTCTAGGCAGATTGATTTTAGATCTTTTGGATTGGATGTCCTTAATTCCCAAACCTTAGGGATCCAATCCCATTGTCCAGTATGGAGATGCTTGGATCCCCCTGGATTTCTTCCACTAAATACCCTTCATTAAACTACATAGCTATGGATAATCAGCATCTTTAAATTTGGTAAATCATCGAACTAAATGGGTCATGGCTACATCCATTTCCCATAGAAATTACCAGAAGTGAAATCCCACGAAATCTCTGACTGTTAGATATGGTAGCATTAAGAATCCCATTAAGTCCAATGAACTCCCAGATGGTAAGTTTCTTTTTCTGCGTTTTCTCCAGGGATCATCGGTTTGGCCACTTGGTGAGGCTTGGTGGCTTTTCTGGTGGCGCACGTCTTCGAAAATCACGCCGGTCCGGCGGAGTTCATTCGATGCCTAGTGAATCTCTGGATTTTGATCTTGTTGAACCTTCATACATGGCACCTGGATGTCATCAGAGGATTTTTGTCAGTTGTTGCTGGAATGAATTTAGACCTATTTTACTGGGGGAATTCATGGAATAACCATAAATTCAAGAGCCATTTTAGGGTATACCTATGGGTACCAGGGTTTTGACCCATGACCCAATGATGGCAAAAAAAAAAACATGCAAACAAATTGAAGGGCCTCGTAGAAGAACCCCAAAAAGATGGACACCAGTAAACTCCCACTAAGATACTGACCAACTACTTGTGTATCTTTCTGGGCCGCTGCTAGCGAAAGTTGATTTGCCATATGGAGGATATATCAATCTATATTTGGGATTATAAACCAACTTATAATGGGGGTAACCCCATCCCTTCAGGCCCTCAGGTTACCAATATTGTCCAATGGGACCCATTGACCAACCCTTCCCATGTAGGATTCGAAACTCAATGGTATGAGTTGAAGATCTACCAAGATTCAACAGATGCTCAATTCGGTGACAAGCTGAAAAAAATAATTTTGAAAAAAAATGTGACACAGGCCCAGATCAAACATGTTAAAACATGAAGCTGGTATCGTATGTCACTTCACACTGTTGATTGTGCCTCAGGTACCTCCATGAGCCAGAAAGTATGCAATCTGGTGTCATTTGGGTCTCCGTGCGATTCCTTGCTGCCGAGTCCGTCGTTGAAATCATCTGGGAAGGGGTTCAACTTTTTGGATATGTGTCCATTGGCCAAGCTCACGACTACTTGAGATTCGAGAACTTGAACGACTTTTTCTGGGCAGTTATACCCACATACTTGTGGTATGATCCGCAGTCTCTTGGTTGCTATGGTCACCCTGCGGCGATAGAAAAGGGGCAGCGTTCGTAACTTCTTTAAGGAGGTCTTCCTTGAACAGCTATACTTTGGCCCTGCGTTTGTCCCAATATGTTGGGTATTCACATGTTTCGGGCGGTACTGTACTTGGAGGCTCAATGCTAGTGGAAAAATGTCCTCGGCTCGGTGAGTTTTTCGCAGCCCTGGCAGGTGCGATGTGGTGATGTTGCTGACCATCTTTTTGTACCTGGATTTTAATCATAATGTTAGTAAAGCAATGCAGCAGACCACCCCTATGGATTTATGGTTTATACCACCCATAAACATTGTCAATTTGGGGATAGTTTGCTATTGCTTTACCAACATCACACTTTTCCCGTTTCTTTGTGGTTGGGTGGACATGGATTTACCATATACTGATACTGTACATATATATATATATACAAAGAAACATAATAACTAGTCCCTCCAAGCAGCTGGAAAAAGGGGTACCAAAAAGCCATATATTGTTTTTTTGGACGTTTACCTTCATTGTTACGGCTACAAACGGAGGTTTTTGAGAAGCTAGGCCTCATCAATCAAGGTATTGGGGCCGCATTCTTCTCTTCGCCAGTTTCTGTGAGCCAATCGGTCGTACCTTGCAACCTTTCACCAAGATTTTGCAAAACCTCGGGCCGGTACTCTTCATCACCATGCTCCTTGGCACAGTTTTTGGTGGCATCCTATGATCAACCATGAGAAATGGTGATCTTGCCATCAAACAGGATGATACATGTTGATCAGACTTATGGATTTAGCTATCAAACTTGTTTTCTTTACCATCAACAATGAGGATTTAACCAGAAACGGAGCTGGTCAAAGTTGGTTTATTTTGGTATAGGGGCATGGCCCCCCTATCACTAGGGGTTGGTAAACCCATGAACAGGATTCCCCGGTGATGATGGGATGACTATAATCTGTATATAGGTATATTCATGTTTCGACCATGGCATATGTCTGAAAATGCGGATCTACCGATTTACCCCCAATTCATGGCGCAATGATAAAGGGGAAAGTGATGATGAACCATCAAAATTTATCAAAATTTTGGGTACTGTATTTTCAGACAAATCCATTGTGATGTCAAAGCGAGTCTAAAGTATAGAGCTGTTTCTTTGAAAGACCTGTTTGTGTTTGGCGCTATTGTGCAGACAGCAACATAGGTTCTGAAGGCAGTCGCTTTCCATTCATCAGGGGTAAGCTGGATTAGTCACAGTCCTTGAACGAGACCGGTCCTTTTTCATCTTCTTTTCTCATCTTGATTCGAACACACTTTAAGCTTCTCTTTACACGCATATAAGCAGTCGCATTTATTTAGGACAATTGAAAGTATTGTTTGGCGGTATGCAGGTTTTGCTCAGGATCCATTAAATATTGTTAGGTGCAGAACGACGATGTCGACATTTTTGAAAAAAGAGGTCAAAATGTGTAAACAATGTACCATAGTGCGGACTCCTTGAATCTTGCCTCCCAAATAAAAGTCGTTGCTCATCCTCTAACATCCGATCTTTCGTTTCTTTTTTCGCTACTCATTCTTTGTCATTATTCACACTATGTGACGCAACAAAAAAAAGAAATCAGCCTTTGCCTGAGGATTGCCTTTGCAGCCTTCAGTCATGCCTTTTTTTCCTTGAAGCGTTCGTCCTTCGATGACTCGCTCTATGGATCTTTCGTGACGCTGATTGCAGCGGGGCTTCCATCGGAACCCAGCCACAACGAGCTTCAAGCGATCCTGCTCTATGTGTCGGTGACGTTCTTCACGGTCTTCATTTTGAATATCTTCATTGGAGAATCTTAGCCCAACAAGACCAGCTCTTTTTTGGTGGGGAAAGGAAAAATCACACCCATCTGGTATGTTTACGTGAGCCTTCATAAAATCAAATAGTAAGATTAGTGAATAAGAAATTGGTATGTTACTCCATGACTCCATGTGATTTATTATTGCATTTTTTTGATAGCTACTTCAAGTGTCTTGGTGTACAGAAATATGTCAGATCAACACATGCAACAGCTGCTGGCCATTTGTTGACAGTGCAGGTGATTGGAGAGGAGTACAGCCGTCTCAAAGAGGAATGCGATTTGGGCTTCAAACA
This sequence comes from Symbiodinium sp. clade C Y103, assembly GCA_003297045.1. Classification (NCBI taxonomy): domain Eukaryota; class Dinophyceae; order Suessiales; family Symbiodiniaceae; genus Cladocopium; species Cladocopium sp. clade C. The sequence goes on along the minus strand of BGPT01002506.1, from coordinate 105,819 downwards.
GCTAAGAGCCAAGATGTGCCTGGAGTACCTAGGCTTTGCAGATTTGTTTCCTTCATGCTTTTTCCCGGGCCATTTTCCCATTGGTGAATCCACGAATGGGAAATCTTCTGGGAAGATGTTTGTTTTTTTCAATGAATGGCCCCCTTGGATTGCATATCAAAGGTATATCTTGCGAAAGCACTTCTTCCGGATTCACATTTGCTCCAAAACCATGAGCAAAGTTGTGTGCTTCACAGCGCTGTCAGTTGGCCTGACTATCCAATTTATCTCTGTGTGCAACTATAAGCACAACTATGCTGCCTTGGAAGGCGTGAGAAGAGGGGCAGCAACAAACTTGTGGAAATGCAAATCTTATATGATGGTTCATACTGGCAAGACACCCATAGAAATTGGTAAAAGTAACAAAACTGTGGGTAAATGGAGTGTCTGTTGGGGGTATCAAAAAATGAGGGGCCCATTGGTCTTGATCCTAGATACGACTTGGATGTGCACCCCACGTAGTACGTGGCCGACAACATCTAGAAACAATTGAATGATCCAGGTGTAGACATTGTAGACATAGGTTTTAGCCATGAATAAACCCCACTTATATAAGTTCTATATAGCTATGTTATACACCAGGTACTAACAGGGATACTGTGTTGAACACACCACGCTCTCTCCTTGGGGGTGATGTCCAAGTTCACCTTCAGCTCCAGGTGCTTCCTATGTGTTTCTGCTGTGTTTGATGCATGGGGCCTTCTACAACTCCCCTGGCTCGCATAAGCTGGTGGCGCCGGAAGCAGGCGATCCCAGCTACTTTTGGTACTGCTGCAACTTGGATCTTGGAACAGGCTGGATCTTGGTAAACACAATAGCACCACCACACGTCGTTGGGTCATTTTTGGAATTATTCCTTCTGGTTGGGTAGACCCAATAGACCCCAATTTAGGGATGGGTTATTGTTGGGTTTACCACGTTAGTACCATTGCATGGGGAAGTTCTTGGGAATATATATTGAGGATGTACGGTACGCGGGATATATGAATAACAATATGGTTGGTTAATCAGGATTTTACCATTGACCATAATTTATAGCTTCTAACATCTTCTAACCATCAAACATATCTGGATACAGTTGACAAATGATAGTTGGTTGATGATTCTTTGGTGTTTTTTCTCCTTCCCGGACTCCTGCTTATGTAGCGGAGTATCATTTTCCATGACTCAATGACTTGGGAATCACAATGTTGCAAGTTGGATCAACTTCACATATGTAAATTTGGTGTATCGATTATATGATCCTACAGAAAATATGAATACCAAAGGTATTAATTCCCCACCTGCCAGGTGAGGGTTACTAGATTTTATCACAGCTGCACGGGGGGGTGGACCTCCTCCTTCTCCTCCTCCTCCTCGTACTCCTCGTGCTTCCTCGTCGCCAGCTGCAGATCGCAGTAGGCACTGCCGGACTCCATCTGCCAGCTTCAGATCCCAGTGGGCNCGTCGCCAGCTGCAGATCGCAGTAGGCACTGCCGGACTCCATCTGCCAGCTTCAGATCCCAGTGGGCACTGCCGGACGTCAATGGCGACTGCCAGATCCGAGTGGGCACTGACGGACGTCAATCGCGACTGCCAGATCCCAGTGGGCACTGCCGGACTTCATCCGCGAGCTCCAGATCCCAGTGGGCACTGCCGGGCTTCAATCGCGACTGCCAGATCCCAGTGGGCACTGCCGGACTTCATCCGCGAGCTCCAGATCCCAGTGGG
>BGPT01002506.1:76970-89132 GCA_003297045.1 Symbiodinium sp. clade C Y103 | reverse complement strand
CATCAAGGGCGGAACCAAGTTGACCACGCCTATGGAGGGAGGCAAGCTGTGCTCCATGGTGAGCACTCGCCTGTGCTTCTGGGAGCAGTGTGCTCTGCCACCAGCAGAGGGAGCTCCTATGTTCGTGTGCTTCAACCTTCTCAACAAGAAAGGNNNGCCACCAGCAGAGGGAGCTCCTATGTTCGTGTGCTTCAACCTTCTCAACAAGAAAGGGGCCTCAGCAAAGCCGCTTGCATATGGATCTTGAGATCCATGCGTGCACTTGAATGCTACCGACATTTTTTGAATGTTGGGCTTTACTTCAGTCCCAGCCTGGCAGCACCACAATTTTGAAGATGATGTGGCTGGTCTTCCATGAACGTTTGAATGTGCAGATTTGCCTGTTTCCTGCCAATGGAAAGGAACAGGCGATGCAGCACACCTGCATTGCTGCAGTCTGTGAGTCTGTGACTGCCGCCCTTGCCGAGAACTCGTTGTGAAAATTTCCATCCGCTTTGAATTTCTGAACGTCTGTCTGATCATTACCAGGATCAGCTGAAAGATTGTAAGATAGTGTCCAAACAGAGGGGAATGCAAATGATTCGCACGTGCAGCCATTGCAACTTCCACACCTGGAGGCCAGCACGGAGACAGCACCGAAGTCTCCGCAATCTCAGCTGCCAGTGGATCCAATCCCAGGCTGGTCATATGGTTTGTGGTACTTGAAAATGTAGCTCTGACACAAGACTTGATCATGGCAATGATGACGATGTTCATCATCATCATCATCATCATCATCATCATCATCATCATCATCATCATCATCATCATCATCACCATGATAATCATCATCATCATCATCGTCATCACCATCACCACCATCACCATCACCATCATCATCACCATCAGCATCATCATCATCATCATCATCATCATCATCATCATCATCATCATCACCATCATCATCATCATCATCATCATCATCATCATCATCATCACCATGATAATCATCATCATCATCGTCATCATCATCATCATCATCATCATCATCATCATCATCGTCATCACCATCATTTTCTTCATCATCATCATCATCATCATCCTCATCATCATCATCATCGCCATGATCATCATTATCATCCGTCATCGCCATCGTCATCGTCATCATCATCATCATCATCATCATCATCATCATCATCATCATCGTCATCACCATCATCATCATCATCATCATCATCATCATCACCATGATAATCATCATCATCATCATCATCATCATCATCATCATCATCATCGCCATGATTATCATCATCCATGATTATCATCATCATCATCATCAGCATCATCATCATCATCATCATCATCATCATCATCATCATCATCACCTTGATAATCATCATCATCGTCATCACCATCACCATCATCACCATCATCATCATCACCATCATCATCATCATCATCATCATCACCATGATTATCATAATCATCCGTCATCGTCATCGCAATCGTCATTGTCATCCTCATCTTCATCATCATCATCATCATCATCATCATCATCATCACCATCACCATCACCATCACCATCACCACCTTAAAATTGGGGACTTTGAATTTTCATGCAATTTCATATCTGGCAACGGGCGCCAGTTCGGACAGGTGTTGAGGTTGCTCCCATCGACTTTGAAGTGTTTGGATCTCAGCCTTCATGGAGTTTTGGCCATGAATCTAGCCTGAGATTCCGGAGATTCCCAGCAAATGCTAGGAAGGTGCCATTCAGGGAAGACTATCTCCATGCCGAACTTTGAGCAACTGAGGTCCTTGGAAAGGGCTAGCGATGAGTTGTTGGGAATCAGTGTAGAGGCGGGCCTTGGAGCACAACATTTTTCAACGGTGGAAGACATCCTGCACCACCAAAAGGATGGTTGAAGCGCAGCATATTGAAACATGTTGAAACCCTATAAATAATAGGATAATCATAGGATAAACCACCCATCAACTGATGCAGGATTTCTTCCATCAACCATATTAAGAATTATTAGGATGATCGTTATATAGTGCCATAGTGCATGTTTTTATGATTCTTTGTATGGGTTGAAATTGAAACCACCAGTCAGCGTGAAAAAATCACACATGTCAACAGCAGAGATCCCCTTTCCTGACCATTGGGTGAGCATTGGGTGTGCCCGTTTACGACATGTAAACATGACCATTAGATGGTCAAACACATGACATCAAATGACACCCCTTGACTGACACAACCATGGAAGAAACATATTGACATTAGATATTCATAAGACAGTTCATTGAACATTTTGTGAAAGAAGAAGGGATGCACCGGTCGCTGATTCCTAGGCTCTAGGGTCTCAATAGTGTATCTTAGTGTATAACTTCATAAACCACCGGCTGCTGGAGCACTTAGTATCTACATATTTTCTCAGAGGCTGCGTCCTCGGAGTCCTTGGTGGCTCTCCGCGTGGCGTCCATCAGCGAACGTGGCGTGGTGGGGCAACGGAACCGAACCGAAGCGACGCAGCAGTTGAGGGAAGGTGATGTGATTCTGGAGATCAACGGGGTGAAGGAGGACGTGCCTTGGGTTGAAATTTCATCAAAAAAAACATTGGAGACATGGAGACATGGGATGTTTTTTGGCATGAGTGTGGAGAGAGAAGTGTTTTTGTTTTATGTGAGTCTTGTTTTTGGTGCATCATGTGCAGCATCGAGTCATGACATCATGTGAACATTGCGAACCATGGAAGATGATGGATACACCATCAACTTTGCATGTGGATACATCGAACCCCCCGAAGCACAAGAGTTTCTGATCATTTCTGAGTCTGCTGCCCTTCTCAAAGTGAGGGTTGGGACCTAGGTTGAAGCCATGCGAAACGAACTTCAGGACTGAAATTCCTGGCATGGTGGCAGCATAGCCACGCAGGGACTTGTGGCCATAGTATAGTGTTTGTCTCAAAATGGAGGATACCCAAGAATGGCCTTTTGGATTTTCCCGGGGTTCCCAGGTTTGACGTATCCCAATATAGATGTGGAATTTAGAAGTGTCGATCGTGACCCGAGATCAGCATTGTACTGAAATGTACTGAGTATGATTCGTTTGATGCTTGCTCTCGGAATGGTAGAAAACAATGGCAAAATAGTGATAGAGATACTGGTTAATGATTAATAGATTCACGCTCTCATTGCTTCATTGAACCCTTTGTCCGAAGACGTGCGAGGTGAGGCAAGTCAGGTTTGTCTCTTCCAAATCTTGAATCGCAGTCCTCACAGTGGGCAACAGAGGAGCCATGCCTGAAGATGCTGGTTCGATCAACCTCGAGCTTTGAGACCGACGACTTTGGTCGAAAGATAGGAGCATCTTAGCCAAGATAAATGTACAAGCAAGTACTCGCAACACCATGAACATGTGATAACATGTGAACCCAAGACATACTTTCAGTAGCAGCTTTCATTTGCAATGATTTTCAGATCAAGCACACACGGGTTTGTGATCCTTTGTGATGCCGCCGGAACGTGGCTGTGTGTTGCCCCAACCTGCTGAGCGGAGGCAAAACCCCAGAACTTTGTTCTGCCACATGCTGTCACTTGGCGAAAAGTGTGCCGCTGAAAATAAGGCCAAGCTGAGCAGCATTTTTTTTGTGAACTCCATTGAATTTATACAGATCCTGTGAAATCCAGATTATGTTTGATTCATTTAATGACCCAAGAATTTCCACACCTTTCCACCAGCAGTCCCCTGAAATCGGGCTGTAAATACTCGAGACTTTCCGAGGAAATCAAAGGCGACATGCCCCGCTGCCGCTGTGTGGGGCACTGCAAGTGTGGACTTGCAGATGCGCTCGGTCGAGCACGAGACGATCGAAAGATGGCACAAGCGCAAGCTGCAGCTTGGTTGCTAAACCCCTGTTGATGTTGTTGCATGCTGATACAACCATGACTTATACAGCCATGATTTCTAGGGGGGTTGATCGTCAAATAGATGAGGATATAGTTGATGAATAAAGATTGGTTGATGAATGGTTGATGATTGTGGGCTGTCCCAACATCTTGATACATCTTGGGGATTTTCATAGTCCATAAACTGGGAACCCATATCAACCAGCACCATGGAATGGAGCCAGGAGAGAGAGAGAGAGAGAGAGAGATCAATGGTGACCGCGTAAATTATGCGTTGACTTCACAGGTATATGACCAGAAATGCGGAAATGTTAGCTTCGGGAATCCACACATTTCGTTCTTTCAGGATGGTGTTTTCTCAATGTAATTTACTTGTGATGCTTCGATAAACGGTGTTTTGCAAGTTTTGTCCCTGATGCTTACTTGATGCAATTATTTCACAGATGTCTCAACCAGTTTATTGTATGCCATTTGTACATTATTCATATATACCATTTTGGGATTTGATTTGTTTTCAAGAGCCTCTTGCACACCAAGTACATAAAGATCAGTTTATTTTTCATTAACCACTTTGTTCATTCCTCCTTGCCCACCTTCGCAACAGCCCTGATCTCTCCGATACAAGGCCTTGCACATTGGCAATCTTCATCCGGAGGTTTCCGTGCCTTTGCTTCATAAAATGTTGGGGATTCTGGAAAAAAAAACTTTAGAAACCAACGCAGAATTTCAACACCGGAAATTCGCTCAAGTATGGGTGATGTAAATGTGAGTCGCACGCAGCGTTCCAAGGGCTCTTGACTTTTAAACACAATCCTACAACATCCTTCAAGTCACAGAGCGCCAGTCATGTGAGGTTCCTTGCTTGAACATCTTTGGTAATTAATTAATTTTGTTCTGTACATGGTGCTGAAAAAGATTGGATATTGTGACTCTTGACTACACATTGAGTTTCGATTTGAGACGCAACCATGACGTGATAGCTATGGCAGCTATGGTTGGCAACTGGATCACAAGCCACTAGAACCGAGTTTTAATCCGCTCATATAAGGAAGAAATGCTCTACGACTTTTTCACGAAGGTGGCTCCTGTGGCCACTGTGCGTGTGGTCAGAGACACAAAAACACTGGCATCCGAGCATCACGGCTACTTGGACTAGCTGAGTCGATGCTTTGGCGTATTTTCCCAATATTTCCCAATGAGAAACCCACAAACCTTGGGGAATCTATAGGGAATCTATCGGGAATCTGGATTTCCCATGTATTTTCATTTATTTTCTATATTTTATGGGAGTTCCAGATTCTGGAACTCAGCAAATCCAAGGCTATGTGAACTTCTACACCTTTCAAGATGCAGAGAAGGTCCTGAAAACTTTGGATGGCGCAGTTGTGCACGGTCGGAGCACCTTGGTGACATCATGAAGCACGGTTGGCAACGTCATAATATGGTGATCCCCCAAAAGAGGAAAGAAAAACATCATTATTCCGATTCCATACTATTCATCATTAGTGGAGTTGTATAGAGTTATGCCACTGTATCCCCGTAAAATGGTTGGATTTGTAGACATTACACCCCAATTTATGTTGATTACATATTTATATAATATATATGCATATATGTCCCAACTCGCCTGAGGATGCTTCTTAAGTTGGTCCACTCGAGCCAAGCAAAGCCCTGCAGAGTCGCCTCTGGCATTGCCCATTTCATCCGTGGCAAAGCCACAGATGGTGAAGGCGCTTGGGATCAACGGGTGAAATGCATATGATGAATGGGCTATATATCAAGCTATATATATATAGACATATGGTTATTTATGATATAATGGGGATAAACTATGATAAAGCATTTCAGATGAGTAGTCCTTATGAAGTGAATTTGACTTAAGTCGATACCCATTGGACACTTGCCATGTTTATCATGATTAGCTTGCACCACCTTCCATCCATCAGAGCAGATTTGCGCCCACAGGAATCAGAGAAAACATGCCTGGAACTCGGAAGGCTGCTGAGCTTCTCTCTTCTCTAGTTTCCCAGCTCAGAAGTGAACCCCTATACGTACTAGGATGATCTAGCATGTACGAAGCCTGGATTTTCGCGCTATTTCTGGCTTGCGACAAATGTGGGGTTTATCATGGTTTCTCTATGTTAATCTCAAAATACTTAAAGTCAGAGATACCCCAACATTGTGCTATCAAAAAGGTTGAGCAATGTGAACATGGTGATCAACCAGGTGGCCAAATCTTGAGACAAAACCACCGATGTTCACCGTTGGCTCCTGGCGGCTTGAGCTTTGACAACGGGTGGGCCCCCGCGAAACCATGATCCTGAGAAGGCACGTGTGTTTCCGCCTGCGGACCATGGACAGAATGGCTGAGATTTCCAACTGGGGTTCGTCAAAACAGTGGACATCCCGAATGGCTATGAGTAAAAGTCATTCAAGACCCGCATGAACCTCAAAATAGCTGGATGATGCTGGGTGTTCATCCCGCAGATATATATATATATATGATTGATTATGATTGCATGGTGTTTCATACGTTCTAGTTCGAACCAATCTTCAAACTCGCGATCCAATGGAAAAAAGATCATGGACCATGGGATGGAATAGGGTGCCGTGGGGTGACCAGGGTGACACGTGGGAGGAATCGCTCACCAACCTGGGATTTGTTTGAACACCAATGTTTACACTAACCCTTTCTTGACCAACAACAACAGCTTCGGTCCCTGCTTTGCCATCGAGTTTCCCCAAAGGTGTTTTTCCAGAGAATTACTCATGTTCATCAGTATTGAACCATCCATGAATAGGGAATTGATGCTGATTTAGGTTTCTTTTGAGCCGTGACTCCGCCAAAAGGCGGGCCTTTTTTCCGGCCGTCCAGGCGTCGCTGCTTCGAAGAGGTGAGGCCGTCGAAGACGTCCTGTGGGTCGCTTGCACTGCAGGGGTGGGTTGATCCCAAAATAATGGGAAGGACAATGATGATGAAATGACTATCAACAATTAGAATCGATTAGATGGTTGATTATTGGTGATGAGTCTTAATGGTTGATTATTTTTACTGGTTGATTCTTGTTAATGGTTCATTATTATTGATGGTGATTCCATGACAATGATAGCTATGGCGATCATTAATGATCAATGGATTAGTATTAATGATTAATGTTAGTCAAGCAAAAACGGATCCACCTGGGTACCATCAATCCATATGGGCAGCGTATGACATTGTTTTACTAACATTATGGCAAGTTTCATAGGGAAAACGAACATGCAAAATTAGATTGTTGTGGTGTATAGGAAGGCACGCAAGAATCTGAGCCAGTGCTGTTGGAGCAAAAACTTAAGGAATTCCAGAGCCCCGAAAAGAGTAGATCTTGGATACCCCATCTTCTAGATTCTAGCCTTTCTCACGGGGTAATGATTCTGTCAACATTGGGGTGAAATGGTGTCTTCCAACATTTGCAGACAAATACCACATTGTTGGTTACATTGTTCCCAATTACATTTCGTCAATTTCGTTATCCCCATCCACTGCTTGGTTTTAGAACCACAGGAGAATATCATGCTTTTGAGAAGTCCCTCGTTTCATCTATTTTCCCCATCAAACATGGCCATATCTTGGGTAAATTCCCCATATTACAACCTCATTGAGTTGATTGTTGCATGGATGTGCCTGAAGCGAGGGTACAGGGCACCGAAATTCCATGGTCTATCATAATTTTGTCCATTGAATCGCATTGCTTGGGATATGCAACCTAGTTTCAGTCACACAGAAATTCATTTGTCATTGGTTAAACACGGTGAAACCACAATTTTGATGGTTGAATCCCCATGTTTGATTTTTAACTCCCCATATGTTGCACTCACTTGTCGATAGTTTCCTGGCTTGCGACCCCATGGGTTGCTCGGTGACCAGGTCGCTGCCCACACCGTGCAGAGGGAGACGTGTTGAGGACAGCACAGACGCGCCTCGTGAATTGCATGGCAAGAACGGGGATAGGGAATATAAGGATGTAGAATTAACTATAAGTAACATAAGGATAAATAATTGGTACAGGGATGGGGATAGCTTTTGAACTAATGGGGACTATAAAATATAGGAGATAAATTAGCTAATGGGAGATGACTATTGGGGGATACAACTAAGATGACTAATGATCAATGGGGATAGAGCTATACGGGATATACTTCATAATGATGTTTCGTATAAATTGGCCGACTGCCAGTAAATTGGGATATACTATGATATACTATATCTAGGCATGCTTTTTTGTCGGTGGCATGATTTGCAAAAACTGCGATCATTAGCAAGTCCTGGTGCTTGTTCATTCTTACAGGAAGTAATCATGTCAAGCTCCTTTTTGAGTGAACAGGAATAACTGTGTCTTGTGCGGTATGTCGATGTTCATCCTTCCGTTCGCCCCCATGAATCCATCCAGATGGAAGAGAAGATCGAATTGAAGCACATACAGAATCCATTCTCATCATTTTCACAGTCTTGGAGATTTATCGAGCTCATTCCCAGAATCATGGACATCTATTTACTTATCATGCCCAGATTGTTTGGGGGTTAGCATTGGGGAGGTACTTGTACCCTTCAACTTCCATTCCCATCCCTTTGGGGTGCAGTTCCACTTACTTCATGTCACCGTAGTTGCAGGGTCCCCATATCCCATTTGGTGGACGTTAGACTCCTATGTCCTGGCACCCCCCAAGTATATATAAGTCGGTTTATAAACCCCATTCAATATCTATCTGCCATAAACCATAGTTATATCAGTCATAATTGGTAGTTTTATCCCAACTGCAACCATGAAATTTGACTCTAAGATCTTCGTTTTTTTCCAGGAGTACCACAGTCCAGCTGATCCGTTTCAGCCCAAGTGGACGCTGCCGCGTACACCACCTGAAGTGGAAGAAAGGACAGGATTTTTTCCAGCAGATAGTCAGGTTTGATGAGGTTTAGTGGGATTTCATGGTATTTAAGCAGCCAAGGCTTGGGAAGCAATAGTCGTGGGTGAGAATATGGTGATATGTTCGTTTTTGGCAGTGGATATGAACAAAACATAGGAGTATGGTATGAAATCTAATGAGATTTATGAAGAATCATCTGTCTAATTGTCTCCATTGTTGGTGTTGAATCCCCTTTTTGTTGATGTATCCTCATTTTCAATGAAATATCCCAAATCATATTTCTGTTAGTGATTTCATCCATGGGAATAGAACTTTGACGCCTGGCAGCTCCACTTGCGCCAGGACAGAGTGCAGCTCCGACATGTCCGGCTTCAGCTCCAGAAGGTCCAGTTCCGTGGAGGTTGCCGTCCAGACCGAGTTTCGGAGCGATGTTCATCAACGCCACCGGGCGGATGTTTGGCAATGTTCCCTTCCACCTTTGGGGGTTTCCAAAAATGAGGGTACCCAAAAACCATGGGTTTCAATACTGAAATGGTCTAATTTTGGTGATTTGGGGGGTACCCCTGTTTAGGAAACCCCCATATAGCAACCCAAATTACTTTCTTTGTGTGATCCCCACAAACTGACATAATTACATTCTATTTGGCATTGTCTTTGACATATGTTCTGACGTTTTAGCTGGCATATGTATATATATATATATGTTTTAGAAATTCTATTTGACATGATATTTGGCAGCTGACTTTTTCTAGCATATGTTCTTGAATTTAATCTGACATTTTCTCTGACATAAACATGAAAGATATTCCAACATTTTCTCTCACATATATTCACACCTACCATGACAAACCATCTGGCATTTTATGTGGCATTCTATTCGACATTCAATCTGGCATTTCATCTGGCACTATCTCACATATTTTCTGTCTGACATTCTATTTACCACTCTATCTGGCATTTTATCTATTTCATTTGATATTTTATCTGACACAATGTTCGGGTTCGGGAGGGCCCACAGAGCGAGCTCGCCATAGAGTCGCTGTCTACAGGAGGTTGGCAAGGACGTGGCGAGGTTGGCAGAGACCCTCACGTGGCAGGTGGGGAAAAAGGAAGGAAAAAGATGTTCCAAAAGTCAGATCCTACCAAAACTTACCAAAACTCGTGAACACAGGGGTTCTTAACGCCGCCTGTCATTTCTTAACTAGATCTCTGTTGGTGTTATCTCTTTCCCTTTTGGCTTCTTAACCGCGGTTGTTTTGGGGTCTTAAACACGACTACTACCACACTAGTGTATTTCATTGTATTTCAAAATATGACTATAGGTTGTGCGTTTGAATTTGGTTCCGTGCATTCTTCGCTTCTTGAAATACAATACAGCGGAACCTCTCCCCCAGACCTGCTTGTTCCTGCTCTCTTTCTATTTTCTTTTTTTTCGTTCCATGCATTCTTTGCTTTTCAAAATACAAGCCAGCGGAACCTCTTTCTTGGACCTGCTTGTTCCTCTTCTCTTATTGTTTTCATTAAAGAGCACCTCCAACTGGATCCGGGGCTTCCTTGCCATTCTACTATACAGTGATATACAGTGCCAAGTAGAGCAGCCACCAGAAAAAGCAGAGAGATACCAACCATATTTTGCTCGTGATACCATGTCACCGTTCTGTGTACATACATATATTGTATTTTTATATACAAACATAGATGCAATATTATACGCATGTGGGATCTTTCGGTCATGATCCACTTGTTGTGCTCCCGCCCCTGCCAAAACCAAGGAAGGAACACGTCGTTTCGCACAGCTGTAACAGGCAATGCTATTATGTGACTATGTAATGTACATTAAATATATATAATATATATGTGCATATCATTGTTGATCGAAATTCTCATTACAGGGTCTACCCTCCGGTAATCAAATGTGGCAGTGGGAAATCCTCTGCAAATGGAGTGTTTAATGGGAAAGCCATCTTTGGATGGGGGACTGCCATTGCCCTGAGTACCGGAGGCTATCACAGAGGATGGGTTGCATGTCATCAGCAGGTCCTTGACAAACTAAACTCACAACTGCCATCTGAGGCCCAAAGACGCCAAAGCGTTGCCTGGGGATTTTGCTACTCCTGGCTACCCTCGCAGGTGGGTGCCACAGCTGGGGGTGCGTTTGCCACAATATGTTAAGCTGGTAACAAGTGTTGGATCTATGATTGAGGACGTTGAAATATCTTATCTTATCTATATCAATTTGCTATGCTGAAATATGTCATATGGCAGGATTCAGAAGTTTCAGGATTATGTTTAATCATATGTGTCCATCAGTGTTTTGAAAGATGGCCTTCGTCATATTTCAGCTTATGTGTTCCGCATGCAAAAGATGGGACGTACTTGCGCAGTCTACTCTGCCTTCGATTCCCAGATGGTTATGGGAGTTAAACCCTCTGAAATACGACATTTGATTAGGGATGAACATTGATGAACATCCATTGATCCCAGCCATAAATCCCAGCCAGACGTGAAGACCGGGTTCCAGTGCCACGACTCAGCCAGATCTCCCCGGTCCAAGGTCTTCCCTGGGCCACTGAAGGGAGAGGCGGACCCTTGGCATTTCTGCCGCTGGAGGTGCCGATCCGACACAGAGAACTGGGATCGAAGTTTCTACATGGACAATATGGACACTTCATTGATCGGTAGAGACGAGTATTTTGCCTACTTTTATCTACGTTTACAGAGGGTACTTGGAGTGCCTGGGTGCGAACCTGGATTGGATTCAATGAATTGAGCGCATGATTTGTATCTTTCGACATCGGCCATTCACGGAAATTAGGTGACATGGAGTAACTCGTGCAAAGGAAGTCTGCAATCTGATTTGTTCAATATGACATCTTCTATGGCCTCATGGTGTGCTGAAACGACCCTCGGCAGGTGGTACAAGAAGTTGCAGCATCGCTTCAGGGCGGCTGCCAGGTGAATTTGATGGAGATGGCAAAGTTGCAGGAGGCGTTGCAAGAATGTCAGCTACAAGGCGCTCATTTTTTTGGTGAACTTTTAGTACCCAAAAAAAGAAGACTAAGATGGAGGTTTATCACAGCTTAACCTGAATCGAGCTGGAGGTTGCATGAGGTTGCTTGTTTGCTTTTTGTTTGCCATCGTAGATGCTCCATTGTTTTTTGCTTACCACGAAAGATCTCTCATTCGGAAGGTATCCCACTCCCGGATATAATGGGATTCCATGAAGGATCCTACAATGTTCCAACCCCTCTTTTGGATTCTTTTGGATTGTGCGAGCCCCAACGAAGTGGGGCAGTAAAGAATGTAACAATAACATGCGGCTGTCACTTCCTTTTGTTCACTGACTCAACCATAGCAAATTTTCTAGCG
>BGPT01002506.1:58343-70700 GCA_003297045.1 Symbiodinium sp. clade C Y103 | reverse complement strand
TTGATTGTGCGAAATTTGGCTTAAGTTTCCGAAATATCAACCCCCACCCTAACCCTTCATTGGTCCCTTTGGGTTGGTATTTCAGAACTTTGGAAGGGTGTGCTGGTTGAGTAATGTGTGGAATGTGTTTGGCTGGAAGAAGTTCAGCTTGCACAGGCCAGCAACCAGCTTCTCTTGGCATCAAACAGACGCATTCATCCCATTGGCGAGAAAAGAGCGCAATGTCTGCTGGGCTGGAGGGTGGGCCTTGTTATTGTGACAAATTCTTTACTAGTATCAGGCTTTTACTTGGATTCCCAACAGGGGTACGTATGTAATCCATGGATTTGTGCGGGAATTGCAAACCCATTTGGTGAGATAAACATGGGATTGTCTGAAGAGGGAGCATCCCCAGATCCAACTGGTTTATCATCATGTTTCCTATAGCGCTAGTCAGTGATTTTAGGGCACACCCCATTTCTGAACAAAATCGCATGTATCTTCATTTCATCCATGAATGATTCCAGTTCACCAGGCTGCCCACCCTGCAGCTGGAGAACCAATTTCTTGGAATGGGCTTCAGCAGCCGTTTAGCTGCTGCACGAAATCATCGCATTAGCTTCAGTTTTTTATAGACTACGGATTCCAACTGCAACCGGAGACTGCAAAGCTGACAAGGCTGTTCTGCTCGTGGTTTGGCAGTGGAAAATTCAGTGCATGATGGTTAAATTAACTTGGCATCGCACCGCTCAAGGGCACCAGCCAGGATGTATGAGATGAAAGCAGAAGCTAAGTCTGAAAATAGCAGGGGGGTAGCTGCAATTTTCTGTTGTTGTCTCAGTATATTTCAGTTCTTGTATCTCTAATTACTTTTGGGGTTTCACCCCATGTCTACAGTGATCTTCAAATACCTGTGCCTTTGGCAGTGTGGCCGGTTTCATCCCAGCCGTAGCGCCATAGCTTTGCGGGAAAACAAAGTCTGCAGCAGGGCCGTTTGATCCCTTGGCCAACAATTCCCAGATCTCAATTTTCGGTCGCAGCCTCTTTTTTTTTTGCAGTTGCTCCGAGGTGACGACCTCTTCAGCGTGCCGGAGAAGGGCAAGTCCAGTTCAGTGCGCCGCAAGGTCATTTGATGTACATAGATCCTAGATGAACCTGGAACCAATGCTATCCAATTCTATTTGGATCATTGGAATTCTATTTGGACATGTTGGATCATTCATCACCCTTTGATTTGGCTTCAAGATAATTGGGACCAGCTAGTTGAACAGAATGGATACGAGACGAGAAGATTGAGTTCCGGGTTTACCTTGGCCGGTGATCAAATGTGTCTGCGAAGAAAACGCTGTGAGTTTTTCCCTAGAGACACCAGCAGTCCCTCCTGGGAATTCCAACGCACCCCACTTACAGTCAGATAGAAATGCATTTGGAAGGGTTCCTTGCAAGAAAGTAGAAAGCAAACATGATACAACAACGCGTTTTCGTGGAGTTTCTGACTCTTGTCTGGCTGGTAGATTTCCAGAGGATTTTGGATGGTTCAGTTGAGGCTGAATTTTTGGAGGCATTTTTTGAAGCGAAGAGAACAATGAGTTGATTCAGACGGTACGATGACTGCATGTTCTTTGCGGATCCCAGCTTGGTGCTTTAAGTGCACACACACATACATACACACACACACACTCAACAAGTAAAAGTACATCTACAATAGTATACAGATCACATTAGTTTTCAGCATATCAGCCGTTTTTGATTTAAAACTCTTGCAAGCATATTCTAAGTATCTTTTGTTGTATTTGCTTCAATCTGAAATCCGGACAAGTTCACTTTTCTGCTCCGCAGACGGAGACAACACCATTTGTTGTTTGTTGACTGACCCAGTTGAGGTTTCTTAGTACCAAGATCAATGCGATATCGATTAGGTCATGCCGGGGCTGTTTTGCTGTAGCTGTTGGTTTGAAAACAAAATTGTTGCATCTATGCTGCACTTGAGGGGGGCTTCCACTAGCACTTCAAGGAAGTGAGCCATGGTGCAGCATGATTTTGCAGACGCCGCCTTTGGACAAAAACTGCTTTCTGAGGGCAAAGTGTCCTGGTGGGAAGACTCTGACTTCTTGGCTCAGCTTTTGACAAAGGGCCTTTCGAAACAAGATATTTTTGGCCGTTTATGTGATGAGTTGCAACCTTTCAGAGAGCAAATTCTCAAGGATCTAGGATCACGAGTGAAGGAGGAAACCTCTGGGGCCTTACTTTCAGCGCGGCAAGGCCACAAGAAAGGGGTGGAAGTGGCCTCGCGACCGAATCAGGGGCGATCCTTACTCACCACCAGGCACTTAGATAGAGGATTCGTGGTGATTCGTGAATATCCCTTGGCTAAAGTGCTTCTAGATCTTGAAGACCGACCTGGATTACCCGGATTGAAACTCCATCCGGAGACACGCTTGGCTCTACGACTCTGGAATGCCGAGAGAAAGGGAGATAAGAGAATTGAAGCAGCAAAGGATTTGTTGGATCATGGTGGAAATGATGTCTCCGCGCAAAAGATGCGCGCTTTACTGGCTGCTTGCTGTGCTCTCTGCGTTGACGTGGGGACTTCCAGAAGTGCGGCGTGTGAGTCGTTGTTTCATTGGTTAGGATGCGTGCGCGTCAATGCAGTGGCGGTCACTGCACTGGTGGAAGCAGAGGGGGAAGAAATGCAACAGGCCAAAGTTGCCTTAGCACTTTATCCAGACTTGGCTCGGTCAGTGTCAAGCCCTCAGATTCAGCTGATATTTCACTGCTTTTTTGTCACAAAATGGGGATTCAAAGAACATGTGTGTTGTAAGGGATAAGGTGATGCTAATCAACCATGAGACCATAAAATATTGGGGTACCCTGGATTCAGACAAACGGAAATGATTCAGGATGATTCACTTGCGGGCTTGCTTCAACATGTGAGGAACAGTAGATTCTGTTGATGCTGCATCCTCTTTCTTGGACTTCAGTTATGGAATTTGCCCTTTGGTTCGATCTGCTCTAAACCCAAAGACATCTTGGTCCCAGCCCAGCACCGAATGCAACATTGGACATATTCCTGGACACTTGACTCTCACATTGGAGCATTGGACCCCCTGTGAATCTCCTGGTGACTGAGGAACCATTCCTGTCGACCCAATGGAGTTCTACGTTTTGACGCCAAGGTTCTTTCTCTTCGCGCCTGCTGAACAGTTCCTGCCACTGCAACGAATTCTGGGATGATCCCTCAGAATTTTGTTCCGAAGGGTTCTCTACATTATTCTACATTTCTCTTTAGATATCTTGAGATTCTGCCATTGCCAGAGGCTTGGAACCCGATCGCGCTCCTTACATGAATCATGGCGATGCGACAGGATTCCCATGTCATGGAGCTGGTGGTCAGTGCCGGAGTTGGGGTCTGAGACGGTCTGAGATACAAGGCTGTTTGACCCTGGATGTTTTCTTGTTCGTGCAGACTGCTTGGCATTCTTGCTATCATGACCTGTTTTTGCAAGACAGGATGAACATTCAAAGTCAGCATCAATTCCTGCTGCAGGATCTTGACTCACCAACTTATACCTGAAGGCTATAGATTCAACTCCGCAACGATCATTTCTTGGTTTCTACAAAGCAAAATTTCTACATATCTCAACTTTTCTCATCCCCTGACATCTTTGCGTTTGTGACCCTGCCACCCTGCCAAGTGACGACCTTTTGACCTTGACACATACAAGGCCTTCAGGAATGGATTCCGTAAATCGAATGCAGCAAAAGCATGCCTCAGCAGCATACTGGAAGATCAATGGACGCTATGTTTGGATTTGTTTGAATGTGGGACTTGAGTTTGGGGTTGTCAGACGTGGGTGATTTACCACAGGTTGTAGCCACAATTGACCACATGTTGTACTGAGGCAAAAGCTTGCAACCCATTGGATTCTGGGAATATTGGTACGTGTTACGCCAAGGTAAACTAACATAGATGTGGAAAACCCTTGATTCAATGGGAAAAGATAGGACAACTGTATACAAATGGTCAATGGTGTGTTTTCCACATTCTGTTGGTTTACAGGAGAGCAATCATTCTTTTGTCTTTTCCCCCATAGTTAGTCCATGTTAGTCCCCTATCCTTGCAGCAAGCCATTTGGAAGCTCCACTTCCGTCCATCTCGGGTGGTTGACCAAGACGGAATTCCTGAGGTGGAAGCAGGTGAGGAGGTGACGATCAGCTATGGACTCTTGGAACAAAAACCCCAAGTGGAGGCTTGTGATACAGAGACATATAGAGACACTTGGAATGGGTATAATACACATAAATTATATAATATAATAACATTATGTATATAATATTCTTCCAATATATGGATAGATATAATACATTTACATATGAAATCACACATAGTTTGTATGTTTATGTGCAGATGACCCTCGCAAGTTTTGCAAGGCAGCAAAACAAAACATGATCCCCCTTCGAAGTGATATGATTTGTTCGAGGCGAGTTGGATACTCCGCTAGGATGTTACTTGGATGATCTCATCTTATTGGATCATTTGAGATGCCTTACATTTGCAAACATAGAACAATCGCAATTTATCAAATAGTTGTCGTTAATGAACATGCAAACTTTGATCTTTTGCAAACATCAGAAGTTTCCTATTTCTTTCAAATTCTAAATTTCAATTGCCATCGCGCGGTTGGGAAACTCCTAGTAGCTCCTTAGCTCCCTCCTAAGCACTGGATTTTTTTGGCTTTTGCAATTGCTCCAAGTGAGACTTGGAAATGAAGACCGTCAGTTGCCGTACGGTCATCACCACTGAAAAAACTGCTAATTATGAGAAGGGAAATATCTGCGAGCGTTCCTGATGAAGGAAATGCGTTCTTTGAAAGGGACCTCCAAACCAGATGGATGTGGAGGAATTCGCATCTTGGGCACCTGGAAAGGTCTATTGGGGATTCTGTTGGCTCCTGAGTCAGTTGTGAAATAGGAGTTCAGCAATGTAGCAGCCTGTTCTTCATGTGCAAGAATGGGCCTTTGGTTGAAGCCACGCATGGTCGCGGAGCTACCAATTTTGGTAATTGAGATTGATTTGTCCACCAGTTCAGCGGGAAAGACCACCCCAGGCAAAAACTTGTGGATCCATGCTATACTCTTCGTCCATGTTTGTGATTGAAATCCCTATAATGCGAATACCCTCTGGTAACCGACCAACAGTTTGCAATGCAACATCACCATTATATGATATAGGTAAAACATACAGTATGTATTTAACAGATTCAAATGTAGAATTACAGGTGTTATTTGCATTTTATTTACCAGATGTTGAAAATCTGCCATTTATGGATCATTTTCCTATAGGATTTCCCACATCAGCATTAGTATACCCCCTGGTAAATCATCTGTAAATCTCAATTTCTCTCAGTCTCAGTTCTTGAAGTCGTTCAGGACCAACCTCCTCAACAATGCCACGCTCACAACGCCTTGGCATTCTCATGGCTCAGTGGGCTTTGGATGTTTTGGGGGATGTTTTGAATTTTGGACCCCATTTTGGGAGGGGTTGTGTGGTTTCTGGGGTTTGGACATGTTTGTCATGTTTGGTTTTTTTCTGCATTGACATGCACTGACCATGGATATACTGAACTTTATTTTGCTTACTCTGCAGATTGTAAAGAGTCATTTGGTAATCCGGCAATGTCCATCTCCAATATAGCCTTGAAGCTTTACCCATTTTTCATCAAACACGGCTGTGGGAAATAGCCCACCTGTAGATGATTTACCTATCATGGTGATGTTCCATGATTTTCCATAGCTGCGTGAAATTACCGGATGCAGGTATGGCTTCGAATGCCACTGCACGGCATGCGGAGGGACCAGTGCAGGTTCCTCAGGAGTGGCACAGTCTTGACTTGGTCAAAGCAAGTGAATGGCGATTGAATAGAGAAATGATAATATTACTATATAGTGGGATTACAAAAGTATATTCATGACTATGATCCATATAACTATATTCAATTGGAAGTGATTCACATAGTGGGATATGATTCCAATATATCATATATTAGTGCAATCACTATATGAATGGGATTCCATGAAATAATCACCATCATGGGGAAATGCTGATTAAATCACGATTAATCCATGTGTGATGGATTTTATACAGGGACTAGTAGCGATTTAATGAGAACAATTGGCACCAGTTGGTGATTTGATGGTGAATTCATGGGGAAACTAGTGGCATATAATACGATATAGCTAACCTCTGGTAAAGTAACATAGCTATTGAAAATGGTGATTTATAGTGGATTTTCCCATTAAAAATGGTGATTTTCCATAGTTATGTTAGTTCACCAGAGGGTAACCAACTACTATTAAGGGCAAAGGCATCTTGCCAACTTCGTTTTGACGTTCAATGTCAAAGCTGCAGTAGTTGGAACTGTCCAAGAAATGATGAATACCCCCAATAGTCCAGTTTAATAGGGACAGTGATGATAAATGAGTGGTTTGAGGGGTACCCCATTTTCAGACAAACCCAGTCGACTAATGTGAACATAACCCAGTTACGTAGGTAGGAGAAGATCAGTTCTATTATATATTAGACAGTAAGTTGTATTACAGTGATCTCTTCTGAAACGGTACTGAACAAACCCAGTTACCATCAACTTCATCAGCCAAGAATCAGTTCTGTGAACATAGATTCTGAGATTTATGGTGACCTCATTAATTGCCCTCCTGCAAACTAACATAGATGTGGAAAGCCCACCATTTGTAGATCATTTTCCTTGGGTTTTCGCATGGGTTTTCCACATCTATGTTAGCTTACCCTTGGGTAACCACTCACCAAGTCCACTTATAGTAACCCCGAAAAAGATAGAATAGTACTATCTCATAATATTAATATATATATATATTATATTTATATTATATATATAATATCACTATTTTAGCAGGATTTTACTAAAATCTTTCTTTTTGGCGTGTTCAGGGCACCAGCTCTCTATCCACAACCCCCAGGTGGACGAGGATTTTCAATGGAAGCGCAAGGCGAAGATGCTGGACGAGCGCGCGCGTGTCAGGGCCGCAGCTGGGGCTTAGCTGGTTGGGTTCATTGGGAGAGTTCCAAGTTGAAAGACCTTCAAAAGCGTTATCGAAAAGAAATACGCTGTCCATTTGCATACATACATACATACATACATACATACATACATACATACATACATACATACATACATACATACATACATACATAGATACATAGATACATAACATACAGACATACAGACATACAGACATACAGACATACAGACATACAGACATACAGACATACAGACATACAGACATACAGACATACATACATACATACACCAGTAAATGCTATTTATAGTATAGTACATGGATAATTTTACATGTATTATTGGAATAGATCTTTCACAAGACGCACTTTCGCAGTGAACCCAAGCTGTGCAGGCAGCAGTTGCTCGTGCTGCGTGGCAGGAAGCCGTGGGAGAGCCCGGTGGCGGAAATTCACCTGAAATCAGCGAGAAAACATGAGGATTTAACCATGAAGAATGATGACAAATTAGGATTTAGCCATCAAAGATGTTGATTGAATCATTCAAAATGGGGATTTTGCCACTAACAATGAGATTTTACCAATGATTAATCGATCTGGGTTTGCTTGAAGATGTTTGAAGATAGGTTTACCCCTTTATGGGAAAATTGGGTTCTCAACCGTTGGACGGAATCGGGGTCCTTCATTTCAGACAAACCCATATCCTATTGATAATGAGTTTCATGGGGTGCGGAGTCTTCCCTTGGGCTCAACAAATGTCCATAATGTCCTTGCTTACATGTTCTCCAACTTCTAAGTCACAGCTTCAGTCCAGGTCATAGCCTGCAGTGCTTCCATCGCCATGCTGCGTTCTCTGGCAGCAGATGCCTGGTGTCAGCCAAGGCATAGGTGCCATAAATTCAGATGAAGGTCAAAGATTCTCTGATGGTATGGCTGGTCAGTTTTCTCTTAAACTTCTCTCCATGGTATTTTCCTCAGAGAAGATCATTTCTGGATCACTGAATAAGTCATCCATCATGTTCATGATGATGGCATGGCCAAGTGCCCGGTAATGATCACTCCAAGCACCGTCTCAGTTTTATTATGTGTTTTTTTTACTCTGGATTGAAGCGACCTAAGGTCAGGGATTTCGAGATGGTGATGTGGAACTAGCGCGGGAGCAGTTGGGAGCTTAGTGTTTTAGGAATGAGTCTTGGAGCAACTGATGGATTGGCACTGCTGGCAGTTGCAGCTTTCAATGAGCACATGCAAATGTGGATGGTGATGAAAACACTGCAGTGAAAATGCAAGATTGCAAAGGGGATACTGTACATGGACAAGAATAGATCATACCATCATACCGTCATACCATACCCCATTTTCCCCCTGCAACCTCTTTGAATATTTGGGCTCCCAGTGGTACCCAGGTGCAAGCTGGCAGGGTTGACGTTGAGGGCTGGTGATGCTGTATGTCCTCCCAGTTGCTGCTGGGATGCTGGATCTGGTGATCTTTAAGGGGTTCTAAGAGGTTGGAGTTGGCATATCATCTAAAAGTCGCAAAAGCTGTGATCACTGACATGATATATCGTGCAAGAGTCCGCTCCAAACTTACTGAGAAGTTATGTCTTTTGTCTGGTTTCCTATCGGTTTCAAGAACCCATGGAGCCCTTGTCACATGCTATCTCCATTGTCATCCTTGGTTTCCCCTGATTGAAAATAGCAATTTTGTTACCTGAGGTGAAGGCCCGTGAACTTTGGTCTTCATCAGCTGATGTGTCGGAAGCTCCAAGTCATGCCATGCTGTGACCACCAACCATGATAACCAAGAAACTATGGAAATGCAACCATCTAATGGGGATATGTCATGGATATATCACCAATGGATGCCAATGGCTGATCTGGTTTCATCAAGATGCACTTGGTGATTCATGGGAGTATATTTTGGGATATTAATTGATGATCTAGCTGGTTTCATGGTGAAATGGGACGCAACGTAGGAAATCACCAACTATCATGGATATATATATATATACATATATATATACCTATAGATATATATATATATATAGGTATGTATGTATGTAATTATGTATGTACGTACATATAGTATTATATATATATATGGGGATATGATAGAATTCCATCATCTTTACAGTATTTCATCGTTACCAATAGTTGCCAGCTAGTGCAGGATTTCTTCCATCCACAGAATCACCCAGTTTTGCCAGGCTACGTTGCTTGGTGATGCCAGCTGACCCCGATCTCCAAGAGGCAGAGGAGAATGTTCGGCCTTGGGTCTTGGTGGAACGCCCAATCAATTTTTTTCCCAGCCTTGTCTACCTGCATGAGCGCCGCCTTCGCCCTCCCGCCGACAAGAAAAGACATCAGGAAAAACGAACCACTGAAAGAAGAAGGAAGAAGCCACAAGAGTTGAGCCTCCAAGTTCTACGTCGCAGCCAGAATGGCCAAAGAAAGCAACGCCACACCCATTGGGCAACAGGTCCCGCTGCTCACCTCCTGTCAGTGTGCCAACATGCGTGCCAGACTTGTCTCCTTGCGTGATCGCTGCCTCCGCTGCCTTGTCTCCCAGCGTTACCCCCTGCGTGATCGCTGCCTTCACCTTTTCTGGTGTCCTGTTCTCCCTCGCCTTGTTCCTCACCTTTTCCACCTCTGATGGTTGCTGCCTTTGCTGCCTATGTCATCTTTTTTCCCGGCTTGTTTCCCAAGCAAGAACAGCAAGAAAGAAGCCGGCAAAAAAAGAAGAAAGAAGAAAGAAACATGAAGACAGCAGAGTGGTAGAAGTTGACACTTTGATCCCCTTGGGGACTTGCCTCCGTAGAATAGAGCGGATACCACCCTTAGATTTTTTTTTACCGGCTCAATATTTTTTTGGGGGGGCGTTTGCAAAGCACTTCTTTCGGGCTTTTGGCATGCTCCAAGGTCAACCCTGGTCCCCCATTTTTATAGAATGTCTTTCGGTCGCTTTTTTTTTGGGCCCTATTTTACACCGGGCCCCCATTTTATAGAAGCCAATGCTTGGGTTGTGCCAACATGAACAACTCGCTGTCCAAGTTGCGCAACCCGGTTCAAAGCAACAAACAAAACAACAACTCCAACACTGCTTACAGTATCTTACAGTAATTGACAGGAATTCCTAAGCTACGCAAGATGATCGAAAATACAGTGGGAGCAAAGCACCATTCTGTATTCCATGCCCTATGCAAAGATAAATGGTTGAACCAGTTACCGCCAGAACCTGCTAGATATTTTCCAAGTTGGCACATGGCTCAAGGTCAACATAGTCTTTCAAAATTACGTTAGCACACATTAGCTTGATTGCAGGACAGTATCAACTAGCCGCCATTTTGACATTCTGACTGACTTTCTCACTGGCCTCCGTTGCAAGGCCATCTCTGCCAACGCAGCCTCGTAGAACCCCTCAATAAAATGGGGAATGTTTTCTTTTCTTGAGCAAGTCTTGCGTCTATAAGTGGAACAAATGAAATCAGGATAGGCTAGATTCCCGCCACTGCCCTCCAACCCCCAGCACTCAAGGAATCCCTCCCGATCACTCCTCTATAAAATGGAAACCTCAATCAATGCACGCTTTTCTGTGCTTACAGAACAGCGTCAATTTGCCCCAAGCAGCAAGCAGGCACCATTTTGACATGTTCTTACCACCTTTCTCATGGTAGCTCACTGGCCTCCGTTGCAAGGCCATCCCTACCAACACAGTTTGAACCTATTGAAAAATGGGAGATTGTCTTTTTTTTGCGAGGTGCTGGATTTATAAAATGGAAACAGATGAAGTCAGAACAGGCTAGATTCCCGGCGCCCTTCAACCCCCAGCACTTAAGCAATCCCTTCCCATCCCCCTCTATCAAAAGGGGCTTGAGTTAATCCTGAAATCAAATCAAAAACAAAACCCCAAAGAAAGCAACGCCGCACCCATTGGGCAAAAGGTCCTGCTGCTCACCTCTTGTCAGCATTCCTACATGCGTGCCCTCCTTGTCTTGCTGCCTGATTGCTCATTCGCTGCCCCTGCCACCCTGTTGCCCAGCCTTGTCCGTGTTGCTGCCTTCTCTGCTTTCTGCTGCCTTGTCTTCCTACCCTGATCTCACTTTGGATCGTTTCTCTTCCCTTGGCCGATCGTTTCTCCTGCCGTGATCGCTTCTCTCTTCGCTAAGTGAATGCTACCCCCACTGCCTATGCTGCCCTGTCTCTTGTCACCTTGGCCTTGCGTCCCAGCATCATCGCCACCTTCTCTGCCTCATCCGCCAGCCAGACAAAGACAACCAGCAAAAGAAGAAGTAAGAAGCCACAAGAAAAGCGGACCTCAGAGAGTTGCGCCTCCAAGTTCCGCGTCTCAGCCAATGTGGCCTAAGAAAGCAACGCCGCACCCATTGGGCAGCAGGTCCTGCTGCTCACCTCTTGTCCGCATGCCTACATGCATGTTTGTCTTGCTGCCTGATTGCTCATTCGCTGCCCCTGCCACCCTGTTGCCCAGCCTTGTCCGTGTTGCTGCCTTCTCTGTTTTCTGCTGCCTTGTCTTCCTACCCTGGTCTCACTTTGGATCGTTTCCCTTCCCTTGGCCGATCGTTTCTCCTGCCGTGATCGCTTCCCTCTCCGCTGCGTGAATGCTACCCGCACTGCCGCCATGTCTTTTGTCACTTTGGCCTTGCGTCCCAGGATCATCGCCGCCTTCTTTGCCTCTTCCGCCAGCCAGACAAAGACGTCAGGAAAAATGAACCAGCAAAAGAAGAAGTAAAAAGGCACAAGAAAAGCGGACCTGGGAGGAGTTGCGCCTCCAAGTTCTGCGTCTCAGCCAGAACGGCCAAAGAAAGCAACGCCGCACCTATTGGGCAAAAGGTCCTGCTGCTCACCTCTTGTCAGCATGCCTACATGCATGCCCTCCTTGTCTTGCTGCCTGATTGCTCATTCGCTGCCCCTGCCACCCTGTTGCCCAGCCTTATCCGTGTTGCTGCCTTCTCTGCTTCTGTTGCCCTGTCTGATCGTTTCTCTTCCCTTGGCCGATCGTTTCTCCTGCCGTGCTCTGCTTGTCCCCGCTGCGTGAATGCTACCCTCACTGCCTGTGCTGCCCTGTCTTTTGTCACCTGGGCCTTGCGTCCCAGCATAATCGCCACCTTCTCTGCCTCATCCGCCAGCCAGACAAAGACATCAGGAAAAATGACCCAGCAAAAGAAGAAGTAAGAAGCCACAAGAAAAGCGTTCCTGGGAGGAGTTGCGCCTCCAAGTTCTGCGTCTCAGCCAGAGTGGCCAAAGAAAGCAACGCCGCACCCATTGGGCAACAGGTCCTGCTGCTCACCTCTTGTCAGCATGCCTAC
>BGPT01002506.1:18571-58335 GCA_003297045.1 Symbiodinium sp. clade C Y103 | reverse complement strand
GCCGTCCTTGTCTTGCTGCCTGATTGCTCGTTCGCTGCCCCTGCCACCCTGTTGCCCAGCCTTATCCGTGTTGCTGCCTTCTCTGCTTCTGTTGCCCTGCCTGATCGTTTCTCTTCCTTGGCCGATCCTTTCTGCTGCCGTGATCGCTTCTCTCTCCGCTGCGTGAATGCTACCCTCACTGCCTGTGCTGCCTTGTCTTTTGTCACCTGGGCCTTGCGTCCCAGCATAATCGCCACCTTCTCTGCCTCATCCGCCAGCCAGACAAAGTGTAGTCCTTTTTACTGGGTCGTTTAGAAGAAGTAAGAAGCCACAAGAAAAGCGTTCCTGGGAGGAGTTGCGCCTCCAAGTTCTGCGTCTCAGCCAGAGCGGCCAAAGAAAGCAACGCCGCACCCATTGGGCAACAGGTCCTGCTGCTCGCCTCTTGTCAGCACGCCTATATGCGTGTCCTCCTGTCTTGCTGCTTGATTGCTCGGTCGCTGCCCCTGCCACCCTGTTGCCCAGCCTTGTCCGTGTTGCTGCCTTCTCTGCTTTCTGCTGCCTTGCCTTCCTACCCTGGTCTCACTTTGTATCGTTTCTCTTCCCTTGGCCGATCGTTTCTCCTGCCGTGATCGCTTCTCTCTCTGCTGCGTGACTGCTACCCCCACTGCCTATGCTGCCGTGTTTTGGCCTTGCCTCCCAGCATCATCGCCACCTTCTCTGCCTCTTCCGCCAACCAGACAAAGACATCAGGAAAAATGAACCAGCGAAAGAAGAAGGAAGAAGCCGCAAGAAAAGCGGACCTGGGAGGAGTTGAACATCCAAGTTCTGCGTCTCAGCCAGAGTGGCCAAAGAAAGCAACGCCGCACCCATTGGGCAACAAGTCCTGCTGCTCACCTCTTGTCAGCATGCCTACATGCGTGCCGTCCTTGTCTTGCTGCCTGATTGCTCGTTCGCTGCCCCTGCCACCCTGTTGCCCAGCNGCCGTCCTTGTCTTGCTGCCTGATTGCTCGTTCGCTGCCCCTGCCACCCTGTTGCCCAGCCTTATCCGTGTTGCTGCCTTCTCTGCTTCTGTTGCCCTGTCTGATCGTTTCTCTTCCCTTGGCCGATCCTTTCTGCTGCCGTGATCGCTTCTCTCTCCGCTGCGTGAATGCTACCCCCCCTGCCTATGCTGCCGTGTCTCTTGTCACCTTGGCCTTGCGTCTCTTCCGCCAGCCAGACAAAAACATGAGGAAACGTGACCCAGCGAAAGAAGGAAGCAGCCACAAGCTTCTCTGCTTCTGTTGCCCTGTCTGATCGTTTCTCTTCCCTTGGCCGATCGTTTCTCCTGCCGTGATCGCTTCTCTCGCCGCTGCGTGAATGCAACCCCCAGTGCCTATGCTGCCGTGTCTCTTGTCACCTTGGCCTTGCGTCTCTTCCGCCAGCCAGACAAAAACATGAGGAAACGTGAACCAGCGAAAGAAGAAGGAAGAAGCCACAAGAAAAGCGGACCTGGGAGGAGTTGAACATCCAAGTTCGACGTGTCAGCCAGAGTGGCCAAAGAAAGCAACGCCGCACCCATTGGGCAACAGGTCCTGCTGCTCACCTCTTGTCTTGCTGCCTGATTGCTCGTTCGCTGCCCTTGCCACCCTGTTGCCCAGCCTTGTCCGTGTTGCTGCCTTCTCTGCTTTCTGCTGCCTTGTCTTCCTACCCTGATCCCACGTTGGATCATTTCTCTTCCGTTGGCCGATCCTTTCTGCTGCCGTGATCACTCCCTTCTCTCTCCGCTGCGTGAATGCTACCCTCACTGCCTATGCTGCCGTGTCTCTTGTCACCTTGGCCTTGCGTCCCAGGATCATCGCCGCCTTCTCTGCCTCTTCCGCCAACCAGACAAAGACATCAGGAAAAATGCACCAGCGAAAGAAGAAAAAGAAGCCACAAGAAAAGCGGACCTGGGAGGAGTTGCGCCTCCAAGTTCTGCGTCCAAAGAAAGCAACGCCACACCCATGGGGCAGCAGGTCCTGCTGCTAACCTCTTGACAACATGCCTACATGCGTGCCCTCCTTGTCTTGCTGCCTGATTGCTCATTCGCTGCCCTTGTGTTGCGCAGCCTTATCCGTGTTGCTGCCTTCTTTGCTTTCTGCTGCCTTGTCTTCCTACCCTGATCTCACTTTGGATCGTTTCTCTTCCCTTGGCCGATCGTTTCTCCTGCCGTGGTCGCTTCTCTCTCCGCTGCGTGAATGCGACCCTCACTGCCTATGCCCTGCCTCTTGTCACCTTGGCCCCTTGTGTCCCAGCATCATCGCCACCTTCTCCGCCTCTTCCGCCAGCCAGACAAAAACATGAGGAAACGTGAGTCAGGGAAAGAAGAAGTAAGAAGCCACAAGAAAAGCGGACCTGGGAGGAGTTGACGCTGCCCCCGCCACACTGTTGCCCAGCCTTATCCGTGTTGCTGCCTTCTCTGTTTTCTGCTGCCTTTGTCTTCCTACCATTGTCTCACTTTGGACCGTTTCCCTTCCCTTGGCCGATCGTTTCTCCTGCCGTGGTCGCTTCTCTCTCCGCTGGTAAGTGTTACCCGCACTGTCTTGTGTCACCTTGGCCTTGCGTCCCAGCATCATCGCCACCTTCTCTGCCTTTTCCCCAAACCAGACAAAGACATCAGGAAAAATGAACCAGCAAAAGAAGAAGTAAGAAGCCACAAGAACAGCGGACCTGGAAAAAGTTGAGCCTCCAAGTTCTGCGTCTCAGCCAGAATGGCCAAAGAAAGCAACGCCACACTCATTGGGTAACAGGTCCTGCTGCACACCTGTTGTCAACATGCCTACATGCGTGCCGTCCTTGTCTTGCTGCCTGATTGCTCGTTCGCTGCCCTTGGCACCCTGTTGCCCAGCCTTATCCGTGTTGCTGCCTTCTCTGCTTTCTGCTGCCTTGTCTTCCTACCCGGATCCCACGTTGGATCATTTCTCTTCCCTTTGGCCGATCGTTTCTGCTGCCGTGAACCCGACCCTCACTGCCTATGCCCTGCCTCTTGTCACTTTGGCCTTGCGTCCCAGCATCATCGCCACATTCTCTGCCTCTTCCGCCGGCCGTACAAAGGCATCAGGAAGAGTGAACCAGCAAAAGAAGAAGTAAGAAGCCACAAGAAAAGCGGACCTGGGAGGACTTGAGCCTCCAAGTTCTGCGTCTCAGCCAGAATGGCCAAAGAAAGCAACGCCGCACCCAGCTTACATGCGTGCCCTCCTTGTCTTGCTGCCTGATTGCTCGGTCGCGACGTATAAAGCCGAAGGGGAGATGAATGTGGTGAAGAAGGCAATTCGCACATTGATATCTGCCAGTGCTGCCAAATTTAAATTGACCCAATGGCATTTGGCTCCTCGCGACATTGGAGAAAAACGCCTCAGGGGTCAATTACATCAACTTGGTTGGCCTGTGGGACGACTCCTTCGCTTTGGGGCCACTGCACACGCATTGAGGAAGTCTTGGCAGGAACGGTACGCTCCTTGGAGGGGGATCCGGGAGGAGGTTGTCATCTTAGGTCCGGATGTGTACTCTTCATTGACAAATAAGGGGTACTATGCGCAACCAAAGGCAACGGGCCGCTGCTTCTTCACTGATGACATTGTCATCCCTCAGCTGCCATCCCTCAATGTCGAGGAGCAAGTTCTCTATCTTCCGGAGCGGCCTGACAATGCTCCTGTTCGGCGACAACGCCGCAAAGCAAGTGCGCCTGCCATTTCGATGGTCTTCGACATGGAGGGAAAGAGGGTGATCACTGAGCGCCATCCTGAGATGTTTGAGTTTGCTTTGGTTCCTGCAGACTGATGATAGTTGGACTTTGGCGACTGAGCAACCTGTTGCCCAGCCTTATCTGTGTTGCTCCCTTCTCTGCTTCTGCTGCCCTGTCTTCCTACCCTGGTCTCACTTTGGATCGTTTCCCTTCCCTTCAAAAAATCGTTTCTCCTGCCGTGGTCGCTTCCCTCTCCGCTGCGTAAGTGCTACCCCCACTGCCTATGCTGCCGTGTCTCTTGTCACCTTGGCCTTGCGTCCCAGCATCATCGCCACCTTCTCTGCCTCTTCCGCAAACCAGACAACAGGCATCAGGAAAAATGAACCGGCAAAAGAAGAAGTAAGAAGCCACAAGAAAAGCGGACCTGGGAGGAGTTGAGCCTCCAAATTCTGCGTCTCAGCCAGAGTGGCCAAAGAAAGCAACGCCGCACCCATTGGGCAACAGGTCCTGCTGCTCACCTCTTGTCAACATGCCTACAGGCGTGCCCTCCTTGTCTTGCTGCTTGATAGCTCGGTCGCTGCCACCCAGTCGCCCCGTTACCCAACCTTATCCGCGTTGCTGCCTTCTCTGCTTTCTCCTGCCTTGTTATCCTACCCTGGTTTCACTTTGGATCGCCTGCCGTGATCGCTTCTCTCTCCGCCGCGTGAATGCTACCCCCACTGCCTATGCTGCCATGTCTCCTGTCTTTGGCCTTGCGTCCCAGCATCATCGCCGCCTTCTCTGCCTCTTCCGCCAACCAGACAAAGGCATCAGGAAACGTGAACCAGTGAAAGAGACGGAAGAAGCCACAAGAAAAGCGGACCTGGGAAGAGTCGAGCCTCCAAGTTCGACGTGTCAGCCAGAGTGGCCAAAGAAAGCAACGCCGCACCCATTGGGCAACAGGTCCTGCTGCTCACCTCTTGCCAGCATACCTACATGCGTGCCCTCCTTGTCTTGCTGCCTGCTTGCTTCGGTCGCTGCCCCTGCCACCCTGTTGCCCAGCCTTGTCCGTGTTGCTGCCTTCTCTGCTTTCTGCTGCCTTGCCTTCCTACCCTGGTCTCACTTTGTATCGTTTCTCTTCCCTTGGCCGATCGTTTCTCCTGCCGTGATCGCTTCTCTCTCCGCTGCGTGAATGCTACCCCCACTGCCTATGCTGCCGTGTCCCTTGTCACCTTGGCCTTGCGTCCCAGTATCATCGCCACCTTCTCTGCCTCTTCCGCCAACCAGACAAAGACATCAGGAAAAATGAACCGGCAAAAGAAGCATGAGGAAACCACAAGAAAAGCGGACCTGGAAAAAGTTGAGCCTCCAAGTTCTGCGTCTCAGCCAGAATGGCCAAAGTCCTGCTGCTCACCTCTTGTCAACGTGCCTACATGCGTGCCCTCCTTGTCTTGCTGCTTGATAGCTCGGTCGCTGCCGCCCTGTTGCCCTCTTGCCCAACCTTATCCGTGTTGCTGCCTTCTCTGCTTCGGCTGCCCTGTCTTCCTACCTTTGTCTCACTTGTGATCGTTTCCTTTCCCTTGGCCGATCCTTTCTGCTGCCGTGATCGCTTCCTTCTCTCTCCGCTGTGTGAGTGCTACCCGCACTGTCGCCATGTCTTTTGTCACCTGGGCCTTGCGTCCCAGCATGATCGCCACCTTCTCTGCCTCATCCACCCGCCAATCAAAGACATCAGGAAACATGAAACGGCAAAAGAAGAAGGAGCAAGCCACAAGAAAATCGGACCTGGGAGGAGTTGAGCCTCCAAGTTCTGCGTCTCAGCCAGAATGGCCAAAGAAGCAACGCCACACCCATTGGGCAACCCTGATTGTGTCTTTTCCCTCGACCAATTCTTTCTCCGGCCGTGCTCTGCTTGTCTCCGCTGCGTGAATGCTACCCTCACTGCCTGTGCTGCCCTGTCTTTTGTCACCTGGGCCTTGCGTCCCAGCATAATCGCCACCTTCTCTGCCTCGTCCACCCGCCAATCAAAGACATCAGGAAACATGAAACGGCAAAAGAAGAAGGAGCAAGCCACAAGAAAAGCGGACCTGGGAGGAGTTGAGCCTCCAAGTTCTGCGTTTCAGCCAGAGCGGCCAAAGAAAGCAACGCCCCACCCATTGGGCAACAGGTCCTGCTGCTCGCCTCTTGTCAGCACGCCTACATGCGTGTCCTCCTTGTCTTGCTGCCTGACTGCTCATTCGCTGCCCCTTCCACCCTGTTGCCCAGCCTTGTCCGTGTTGCTGCCTTCTCTGCTTTCTGCTGCCTTGTCTTCCAACCCTGGTCTCACGTTGGATCGTTTCTCTTCCCTTGGCCGATCGTTTTCTGCCGTGATCGCTTCTCTCTCCGCTGCGTGAATGCTACCCCCACTGCCTATGCTGCCGTGTCTCTTGCGTCCCAGCATCATCGCCACCTTCTCTGCCTCTTCCGCCAACCAGACAAAGACATCAGGAAAAATGAACCGGCAAAAGAGGTCTGTTGGGTACCCCACTGCAGCAACCCTTGCACCCGCCGGCCTGGTTCTCCGTTTCCAGACACGACTGTTTGTCAACGGCAGATGCTGTCCAGCTGGTGGGGCCGGGGATTGACCCCACGACCAATCGACGCCGAGGCCCAACGCGATAACCACCGAGATAATACAGAGCCCCTAAACCGGCAAAAGAAGAAGGAACAAGCCACAAGAAAAGCGGACCTGGGAGGAGTTGAGCCTCCAAGTTCTGCGTCTCAGCCAGAGTGGCCAAAGAAAGCAACGCCGCACCCATTGGGCAACAGGTCCTACTGCTCACCTCTTGTCAGCATGCCTACATCCGTGCCCTCCTTGTCTTCCTGCCTGATTGCCCCTGCCACCCTGTTGCCCACCCTTATTCGTGTTGCTGCCTTCTCTGCTTCTGTTGCCCTGCCTGATCGTTTCTCTTCCCTTGGCCGATCGTTTCTCCTGCCGTGATCGCTTCTCTCTCCGCTGCGCGAATGCAACCCCCACTGCCTATGCGGCTGTGTCTCTTGTCACCTTGGCCTTGCGTCTGGCTCTTCCGCCAGCCAGACAAAAACATGAGGAAGCGTGATCCAGCGAAAGAAGAAGTAAGAAGCCACAAGAAAAGCGGACCTGAGAGGAGTTGAGCCTGGCGAAAGAAAGCAACGCCGCGCCCATTGGGCAACAGGTCCTGCTGCTCACCTCTTGCCAGCACGCCTACATGCGTGCCCCTCCTTGTCTTGCTGCCTGATTGCTCGGTCGCTGCCTTTGCCACCCTGTTGCCCAGCCTTATCCGCGTTGCTGCCTTCTCTGCTTTCTGCTGCCCTGTCTTCCTACCCTTGTCTCACTTTTGATCGTTTGCCTTCCCTTGGCCGATCCTTTCTGCTGCCGTGATCGCTCCCTTCTCTCTTCGCTGCGTGAACGCTACCTTCACTGCCTATGCTGCAGTGTCTCTTGTCACCTTGGCCTTGCGTCCCAGGATCATCGCCACCTTCTCTGCCTCTTCCGCCAACCAGACAAAGACACCAGGAAAAATGAAACGGCAAAGGAAGAAGTAAGAAGCCACAAGAAAAGCGGACCTGGGAGGAGTTGAGCCTCCAAGTTCTGCGTCTCAGCCAAAGTGGCCAAAGAAAGCACCCATTGGGCAACAGGTCCTGCTGCTCACCTCTTGACAACGTGCCCACATGCGTGCCCTCCTTGTCTTGCTGCCTGATAGCTCGGTCGCTGCCCCTGCCACCCTGTAGCCCAGCCTTATCCGTGTTGCTGCCTTCTCTGCTTTCTGCTGCCCCGTCTTCCTACCCTGGTTTGACTTTGGATCGTTTCTCTTGGCCACGCGTTTCTCCTGCCGTGATCGCTTCCCTCTCCGCTGCGTGAATGCTACCCCCACTGCCTATGCCCTGTCTCTGGTCACCTCGGCCTTGCGTCCCAGCATCATCGCCACCTTCTCTGCCTCTGCCAGCCAAGACATAGACATCAGGAAACATGAAACGGCAAAAGAAGAAGGAGCAAGCCACAAGAAAAGCGGACCTGGGAGGAGTTGAGCCTCCAAGTTCTGCGTCTCAGCCAGAATGGCTAAAGAAAGCAACGCCGCACCCATTGGGCGACAGGTCCTGCTGCTCACCTCTTGGCAGCATGCCTACATGCGTGCCCTCCTTGTCTTGCTGCCTGATTGCTCGGTCGCTGCGTATAAAGCTAACGGCAGAGTCGAAAGGGAGATGAATGTGGTGAAGAAGGCAATTCGCACATTGATATCTGTCAGTGCTGCCAAATTTAACTTGACCCAATGGCATTTGGCTCCTCGCGACATTGGAGAACGACGCCTCAGGGGTCAACTGCATCAACTTGGTTGGCCTGTGGGACGATTCCTTCGCTTTGGGGCCGCTGCATACGCATTGAGGAAGTCTTGGCAGGAAGGGTACGCTCCTTGGAGGGGGGTCCGGGAGGAGGTTGTCATCTTAGGTCCGGAAGTGTACTTTTGTTGGCAAATACGGGTACTATGCGCAATCAAAGGCAACGGGCCGCTGCTTCTTCATTGATGACCTTGTCATCCCTCAGCTGCCAATGTCGAGGAGCAAGTTCTCTACTTTCCGGAGTGGCCTAAACAATGCTCCTCTGTTCGGTAACAACGCCGCAAAGCAAGTGCGCCTGCCATTTCAATGGTCTTCGACATGGAGGGGGAGAGGGTGATCACTGAGCGCCATCCTGAGATGTTTGAGTTTGCTTTGGTTCCTGCGGCCTCTGATGATAGTTGGACTTTGGAGACTGAGCAACCTGTTGCTTATCTGTGTTGCTCCCTTCTCTGCTTCTGCTGCCCTGCCTTCCTACCTTTAAGTCTCACTTTTGATAATCTTTTGATCGTTTCCCTTCCCTTGGCCGATCTTTTCTGCTCCCGTGATCGCTCCCTTCTCTCTCTGCTGTGTAAGTGCTACCCGCGCTGCCTATGCTGCCCTGTCTCTTGTCACCTTGGCCTTGCGTCCCAGCATCATCGCCACCTTCTCTGCCTCGTCCGCCAACCCAGGCAAAGACATCAGAAAAAATAAACTGGCAATAGAAGAAGGAGGAAGCCACAAGAAAAGCTGACCTGGGACGAGTTGAGCCTCCAAGTTCTGCGTCTCAGCCAGAATGGCCAAAGAAAGCAATGCCACACTCATTGGGCAACAGGTCCTGCTGCTCACCTCTTGTCAGCATGCCTACATGCGTGCCCTCCTTGTTTTGCTGCTTGATTGCTCGGTCGCTGCCCCTGCCACCCTGTAGCCCAGCCTTATCCGTGTTGCTGCCTTCTCTGCTTTCTGCTGCCTTGTTTTCCTACCATTGTCTCACTTTGGATCGTTTCTCTTCCCTTGGCCGATCGTTTCTCCTGCCGTGGTCGCTTCTCTCTCCGCTGCGTGAATGCTACCCCCATTGCCTATGCCCTGTCTCTTGTCACCTTGGCCTTGCGTCCCAGCATCATCGCCGCCTTCCCTGCTTCTTCCACCCGCCAGACAAAGACATCAGGAAACATGAAACGGCAATAGAAGAAGCAGGACGCCACAAGAAAGCGGACCTGGGAGGAGTTGAGCCTCCAAGTTCTGCGTCTCAGCCAGAGTGGCCAAAGAAAGCAACGCCGCACCCATTGGGCAACAGGTCCTGCTGCTCACCTCTTGTCAGCATGCCTACNTTCTGCGTCTCAGCCAGAGTGGCCAAAGAAAGCAACGCCGCACCCATTGGGCAACAGGTCCTGCTGCTCACCTCTTGTCAGCATGCCTACATGCGTGCCCTCCTTGTCTTCCTGCCTGATTGCTCGGTCGCTGCCCCTGCCACCCTGTTGCCCAGCCTTATTCATGTTGCTGCCTTCTCTGTTTTCTGCTGCCTTGTCTTCCTACCCTGGTCTCACGTTGGATCGTTTCTCTTCCCTTGGCCGATCGTTTCTCCTGCCGTGGTCACTTCTCTTCCCGCTGCGTGAATGCGACCCTCATTGCCTATGCCCTGTCTCTTGTCACCTTGGCCTTGCGTCCCAGCATCATCGCCTTCCCTGCTGCTTCCGCCAACCAGACAAAGACATCAGGAAAAATGAACCGGCAATAGAAGAAGCAGGAAGCCAGAAGAAAGCGGACCTGGGAGGAGTTGAGCCTCCAAGTTCTGCGTCTCAGCCAGAATGGCCAAAGAAAGCAACGCCGCACCCATTGTCATTGGGCAACAGGTCCTGCTGCTCACCTCTTGTCAGCATGCCTACATGCGTGCCCTCCTTGTCTTGCTGCCTGCGCACCCATTGGGCAACAGGTCCTGCTGCTCACCTCTTGACAGCATGCCTACATGCGTGCCCTCCTTGTCTTGCTGCCTGATTGCTCGGTCGCTGGCCCTGCCACCCTGTTGCCCAGCCTTGTCCGTGTTGCTGCCTTCTCTGCTTTCTGCTGCCTTGTCTTCCTACCCTGGTCTCACGTTGGATCGTTTCCCTTCCCTTGGCCGATCCTTTCTGCTGTCATGACCGCTCCCTTCTCTCTCCGCTGTGTGAGTGCTACCCTCACTATCGCCACCTTCTCTGCCTTCCGCCAACGAGACAAAGACATCAGGAAAATTGAGCCTCCAAGTTCTGCGTCTCAGCCAGAATGGCCAAAGAAAGCAACGCCACACTCATTGGGCAACAGCTCTTGCTGCTCACCTCTTGCCAGCATGCCTACATGCGTGCCCTCCTTGTCTTGCTGCCTGATTGCTCGGTCGCTGCCCCCGTCTTCCTACCCTGGTCTCACTTTGGATCGTTTCTCTTCCCTTGGCCGATCCTTTCTGCTGCTGTGATCGCTCCCTTCTCTCTCCGCTGCGTGAGTGCTATACCTGCACTGCCTATGCTGTCCCTTGCGTCCCAGCATCATCGCCACCTTGTCTGCCAGCCACACAAAGGCATGAACCAGCGAAAGAAGAAGGAGGAAGCCACAAGAAAGCGGACCTGGGAGGAGTTAAGCCTCCAAGTTCTGCGTCTCAGCCAGAATGGCCAAAGAAAGCCACGCCACACCCATTGGGCAACAGGTCCTGCTACTCACCTTTTGTCAACATGCCTACATGCGTGCCCTCCTTGTCTTGCTGCTTGATTGCTCGGTCGCTGCCACCCTGTCGCCCTGTTGCCCAGCCTTATCCGTGTTGCTGCCTTCTCTGCTTCTGTTGCCCTGTCTGATCGTTTCTCTTCCCTTGACCGGCCGTTTCTCCTGCCGTGATCGCTCCGTCTGCTTGTCTCCGCTGCGTGAATGCTACCCTCGCTGCCTGTGCTGCCCTGTCTCTTGTCACCTTGGCCTTGCGTCCCAGCATCATCGCCACCTTCTCTGCCTCTGCCGCCAACCAGACAAAGACATCAGGAAAAATGAACCAGCGAAAGAAGAAGGAAGAAGCCACAAGAAAAGCGGACCTGGGAGGAGTTGCGCCTCCAAGTTCTGCGTCTCAGCCAGAATGCCCACCTCTTGTCAGCATGCCCACATGCGTGCCCTCCTTGTCTTGCTGCCTGATTGCTCGGTCGCTGTCTCTGCCACCCTGTTGCCCAGCCTTATTCGTGTTGCTGCCTTCTCTGCTTTCTGCTGCCTTGTCTGCCCACCCGTGTCCCACTTTGGATCGTTTCTCTTCCCTTGGCCAATCGTTTCTCCTGCCGTGCGCTCTCTTTTTTTACCGCTGCGTGAATGCTACCCCCATTGCCTATGCCCTGTCTCTTGTCACCTTGGCCTTGCGTCCCAGCATCATCGCCGCCTTCCCTGCTGCTTCCGCCAGCCAGACAAAGGACATCAGGAAAAATGAGCCAGCGAAAGAAAAAGGAAGAAGCCAGAATGCTCACTTCTTGTCAGCATGCCTACATGCGTGCCCTCCTTGTCTCGCTACCTGATTGCTCACACCCTGCCGCCCAGCTTTATCCGTGTTGCTGCCTTCTCTGCTTCTGTTGCCCTGTCTGATCGTTTCTCTTCCCTTGGCCGATCGTTTCTCCTGCCGTGATCGCTCCGTCTGCTTGTCTCTGCTGCGTGAATGCTACCCTCACTGCCTGTGCTGCCCTGTCTCTTGTCACCTTGGCGAAAGAAGAAGGAGGGAGCCACAAGAAAAGCGGACCTGGGAGGAGTTGAGCCTCCAAGTTCTGCGTCTCAGCCAGAATGGCCAAAGAAAGCAACGCCGCACCCACTGGGCAACAGGTCCTGCTGCTCACCTCTTGTCAGCATGCCTACATGCGTGCCCTCCTTGTCTCGCTGCCTGATTGCTCGGTCGCTGCCCCCCTGTCGCCCAGCCTTATCCGTGTTGCTGCCTTCTCTGCTTCTGTTGCCTTGTCTGACCGTCTTATTTCCCTTGACCGATCGTTTCTCCTGCCGTGATCGCTCCGTTATGCTTGTTTTCGCTGCGTGAATGACCTTCACTGCCTATGTTGCCTTGTCCGTTGTCACCTTGCCCTTGCGTTCCAGTATCATCGCCACCTTCTCTGCATCTTCCGCCAACCAGACAAAGACGCCAGGAAACATGAACCGGCAAAAGAAGAAGTAAGAAGCCACAAAGAAAAGCGGACAGTTGAGCCTCCAAGTTCTGCGTCTCGGCCAGAATGGCCAAAGCAAGGAACGCCGCACCCATTGGGCAACAGGTCCTGCTGCTCACCTCTTGTCAACATGCCTACATGCGTGCCCTCCTTGTCCCGCTGCCACCCTGTTGCCCAGCCTTGTTCGTGTTGCTGCCTTCTCTGTTTTCTGCTGCCCTGTTTTCCTACCGGTGTTTCATTTTTGATCGTTTCTCTTCCCTTGGCCGATTGTTTCTCTTGCCGTGACCGCGAAGGCATTGCCATACTGGTTGAGGTGTTGGTGGAGGTGTCAATTCTGCGATGTCCACCGCAGTGACTTCAGCCACAGCGCCCCCCTCTGCTTCCCTCCGCTGCGTGAATGCTACCCTCACTGCCTGCCGCGTGGCCGTAGGGGCTCAATCCCTTAGACACACACACACACAAGCCCTTTGTGGTCGCGAGTACCGCACCCAAATCCTGGCTAACAGGTTGCCGGAAGGAGCCATTTGCCCCCCGCTTGTGTGAGATCGGCGCGAGCCATTGAACTGGCCATTTTGCAGGGTGGCTCCTGCTTCATCCGTGGATTTGCACCATTGGCGACCACCTTTGACTTTGCCTTGTTTCTGGAGTATCTTGCTGGCCAACGTTTGCCCCTGATATTCTTTGATTTTTCTTCGACAGCAACACATGGCAATATATATCAATCTTCTGTGGATTTGGGTGACTCTCTTTCCTTGTTTCAATTTTGACCACAACCCGGTCCCAATTCCGGGTACATTCAGTTGCTCATCTTTGACAATGCTGACCAATGACACTGAATGTAAGGGTGAGGGTGGCCCTGTTTCCACCGACAGGGCGGGAGCACACAGCTCTTGGATTTCCTCTCTTCTGCATGAGGCGAATAATGGTGGACCAACGCCACCAATGGGCTCCGGCCCCTCCAAGAGTTCCTGCTGCAACAAGATACGAAAACGAAGTTTTCAGCGTGCTTGTGCTAGATCGTTGAAAGTTGGCTATACATGGTACAAGGGACGCCTTGTGGGTCCCCAAGATTTTCCACCTGACCTATGTCTGCGGCTACAATCAAGAACACGTCCATCATTGCCGCAGCGACCACCTCCGCTGCCTGGGCATCAACCCAAAGGTCGCTTGCAATTCATTTCATGGAACGCAGGCGGGCTCTCACAGAGCCGATTCTCAGAAACCAAGATGTGGCTTGATCAGATGAACGTTGCTGGTGCAATCATTTGTGAGACACGTTGGTCTTTCACACATGAATGGAGCGATAGCAAGTGGCATTACATACATTCAGGACAATCAACCGGCCGCTCAGCTGGGTTATTGTGTATGATTTCAACCTCAGTGCTATCGGCTACTGACATTGGTTGGCGCTCCATTGTGGATGGAAGGCTTCTGCATGTACGGCTGCACTTTTCAAAACATGCCTTTGACCTTTTGGCTCTGTACCAGTACATGGATGACCGTAGTGTATCCACATTAGCAAAACGTTCTGCCATCTGGGATACTCTGGATTCCACTCTGGCCAGTCTCCCACACCGGAATCAATTACTTCTTTGTGGAGATTTCAATTGCACCCTGCCATATATTCGGGATTTGGTGGGTCACTCAACATTCAGGTGGAATCACCGAGACATCACTGGATATTGTCATCGAGATTCTCAGCGCTTTGCTCACCTGCTGACCCAATATCAGCTCTGTGCTATGAACACTTGGATGGACCAACATATGTGCATGGTTTTCAAGCCTCCCGCATAGATTTCATGTTGACGAGAGTTTCATCATGTGACGGTATTTCCAAACAGGTTCAATATCTCCATCAAGCTGATATCCTGTCTCTTGCAAATACCCACCATATTCCATTATTGTGTTCCCTTCCCAAACTGAGTGTTGCATTTGCCCGCAAACGCCAGCAACAGGGTTGCACTCTGCAACAGAGACATCTCAGTCGGCATGCATATGTGCAGGATAATGCTGCATGGCGTAGTTTTCTTCAAGCAGCTACCGACCAATTGCACTGTTTTGCCAATACCGTAGATCCCTCAGCTCCAGATTTTGTGACCAAATTGCATCAGGTTATTGCACCCAGTTTTCATGCACATTTTCCCGTTTCTAAACGTCACCCATTGCCATCATCAGCCCCAACACAGGCTGTGATCAGACACAAATGGGATGTGAAACGTGCCCTTCATGAACTGACAGAATGCAAACTTTCGAATCTTTTTCTCGCATGGCGACTCTGGGTTCAATATCAAGTTCTGTCACGGCAACAGCAGACTCAGGCCAAACACGACCGCAAACAGATTTTTGCCAGATTGTGCCAGGAGGCACAAGATGCAGCTGCCAGACATGACTCTTTTTCTTTGTTCCAGTTGATCAATAAATATAGTCCTAAAAAGCAGCTTAAACGCATCCGTCTCCGCAAGCCTGATGGGACTATTGCAGACAAATGGACTGCGCATTCTTTGATTGTCAGTCATGTTGAAACCTGTTGGGCAGGCCCTGAACATGTGAGATCATCCGACATGCGTGTACAGACGGTCCCATTCACTGTCAGTGACATAGTTGGTGCTTTATCCAACCTGCCTTTGAATAAAGCAGTGGCACCTTCTTGCCTGCCTGGAGTAGTTTGGAAGGGACTTGCACCAGTTTTGGCCCCATATTTATCTCAGTGGATGCATCATTGGTTTTTGGGTTCCTCTGTTTCAGTTCCCTCTGAATGGAGAGATGCCTGGCTTGCTATGCTGCCCAAACCGGGTAAGGCCAATACTGATCCGGCACATTTGCGTCCAATTTCTTTGACTGAGCCATTGGGTAAAGCCATAATGGGACTCCTTAATCAACAGGTAAAACAACTGATGTTTCCTTCTTTAATGCGACTTCCTCAATTTGCATATACCCCGTTTCGGAGTACTGCTGATGCCATTGTTCGAGTCACTTCTCATTGTGCCATGACCAGAAATCTCCTTGTGAGTCAAAGACGTCACTTATTCAATCAGATGTCAAGATCACCCATGCCATTTCATGGCGGTTTGCAATTGCTGTTGGACCTTCAACGGGCATTTGATTGTGTAGACAGGCAGTGCATGATCGATCACCTGCCCAATCTTGACATCCCTATTGAGCTTTGCGCCTTGATAGCGGCTTGGCATAGCCAAACCCACTACTTTGTGGGCAGTGAAACCGTCACAGCTGTCAAAGTTGGTCGAGGAGTACGCCAAGGGTGTAAACTGGCACCATCATTATGGCTTTCCTGGATTCATCGTCTTTTATCCATGCTCATTCCACGTACAGGGTTTACATGGATACAACAGCATGTGACGATATTCGCTGACGATATCCACGCAGGTGGATGCTTTTGTAACTTTGCTGAGTTTGAACAGCTTCTTTGCAATCTGGGTCATCTTCTAGATGTGGTGGAGGAGCTACAACTTCAAATTCAATATGCCAAATCACACATTTTGTTGGCAACGGCTGGACACAAAGCATCGAAGCTGCTCAAAGGCCTGATCATGCGTGATCCGCATGCCATGTTTCTGCTTCGACGACCCAGCGGCAAGCTTTCAAAATTTCCCATGCGTGGAGAGGCAGTATATCTTGGAGTTGTAGTTTCATATCACAATTTTGAAGACAAGACAGTTGATCATCGACTGCGTGCGGCTTGGACTGCTTTCAACCGGCTTCGAAGCTGGCTCAAGAGCCGGCAAATGGGGGTGAAACATCGACTCAGCTTGTGGACTTCTTGCATTCTACCAGTGATGACTTACGGTATCCATTCAACAGGCATCACAGTCAAAGGGATGAGACAATTTCAACAAGTGGCATTCAATATGCTCAGAATCATTGTGGGAGATCATGCATATCGTACTCATCACACTCATCAGCATGTGCTCAACAGCTTTGACCTGGAGCATCCATTGCACATGCTTCATCGTGCCGGCCAGAGTTTATGGCGGACACTGCAATTGAGAGTGCTGAGGCTTGACCCTAGTGACATTGTATTTCAAGTGGACTGGTCACGTTTGGCAGATCAACAACACCTTATTTACACTTTTGCCAACTCTATGCTGCAGGCCCCTGCAGCTTTGACATCTGCTCTGACGGTTGAGGCGCTCCCACGACTGAAGTGTCATTGGTGTTCATTTGAAACTACTTCAGTGCCAAATTTGCGACGCCATTGTACTTCTGTTCATAATGCTCCTGTCTTCAGAGTTTTTGATGCCAATTTTGCACAGTTTGCCTATAAGGGAACGCCACAATGCAGTCATTGCTTTGCATCTTTTCCATCTTGGAGACAGTTCAGTCTGCACCTTGAGCGTAATGTTTGTCAGGTTCCTCAGCATCGACGGGCTGATGCACACCGATCTGTGCCGGGCCCACGTTCATCTCGTATGACACCAGAGCAGTTCAAAGTGGTGCAGACAGAACCGTTTGGGGCTGATTTGATTCCACTTGTCCGTGATCAAAATTGGGCCGCAATTCATCAGAATGAGCCGCTCTGTGCATTTCTCAAACACAACTGTCCAGCATGCGGTGTATGGAACAGTCGCACT
This sequence comes from Symbiodinium sp. clade C Y103, assembly GCA_003297045.1. Taxonomy (NCBI): domain Eukaryota; class Dinophyceae; order Suessiales; family Symbiodiniaceae; genus Cladocopium; species Cladocopium sp. clade C. Next base: position 41,611 of record BGPT01002506.1, on the reverse strand, counting down.
CAGGAAGTTCACGCTCATTTGAGGCAGAAACATCCGTTGAATCTCTCAGGAGTGTTCGAGAAAGCATCCCAATTGAGTCGACTCAACTGCGGGACTTCTCCGTGTACATTTTGCCATACGGACTTCCGCAGGACACACAGTTGCACGGTGATGACTCACCTAGCCTTCACATGGCTCAATAGCTTGTCACAGGCCGATAGGCAAGAAGTGTCTCTCACATGTTCTGTATGCCAGCAATATTGCGCCACATCTTCAGCGTTGCTACGACATGTCAAGGAAGTGCACGGGCTTCAACTTTGTATCTACAACGCGGCTCGGGACTCATTGCCGCACAGTTCGGCTTGTGCCCATTGCGGCGCCATATTTGAGACTTCAGAAGGACTTCGACAGCATATTGATGCTGGTGCCAGTAGCATTAGTCGAGATGTCCACACCTCTTGGCATGAGCTCTTGCATAGTGGTGATTTCCAAAGCTTGTACCAGAACCCATCCTTGCGGCTTGAATACACCCTGAGATGCCAATTTTGTTCATCCAGATATGCAAGAGCTGCCGACCTGGCTACACATTTGTCTGAGGCTCATCCGGAGTTGTGGCAGTCTTCACAAGGTGTCCTGCGCATGCTTTTGTCCACGGTTTTTCATCAGTTTGGATGCTGTTGCAACCCTGCCACATCCCAACGGGGCTTGACCCACATCTGCAATGCACTTCGACAGACAGCCATGGCCATGCAGCACAGCCAAGTTGAAATTCTTGTCCCGACTCAGTTTGATACGGTTTTGCTTCGTGACAAATTTTTTCATCTACCGGCCAATCCAGCTGTTCAGATTTTGGAGCATTCCCTGGCCTCTAGGAACTTTGCCGCTTTGTGGACCAATCCCATTCTCACTGCATATCTCAGCAATTGGTGCGTGCTCTGTGGAGGCTCTTTTCATGCTGCTGAACTTGCTATGCATCTACAGGCTGCTCATCAGCTTGATTCTCAGCAAGCCGAAATTTTTCTTTCACAGATCATTGAATGCATCCGTGGGATCCTCCACAATGACTGGGAGTGCACTGCATGTGGCCTTGTTTACAATGTGCCATTTCCCCCACCTGATACAGCTCCGGCAGATAGAATTGAAGCCAGGGAAGTGCATTTGCGCTCAAATTGCCCTGTGATCCGGCAGATCTGTCTCTTGCTCCATCCGGGCCATGGACTTTCTGCAATTCACGCCAGACGAGCAAGATGCGCAGATGATGGAGGTCTTTCAACATCTGGCCCCGCTGATGAGAAGCCCCGCGGACAAACGGGCAAGAGAAGACGAACCTGCGGAAAAGGTGGCCAGACCAAAGCAGACACCACTCCTGAACCAGTCCAATCAACCGGTCATGATGTTTCTGCAGAAACTGGCACATCTAGTGGTTCAACACGACAAAGATCTATGCCTGCTACGCAAGCACGACTCCTTCATCTTCTTCATGCAAACCAGCACCCACGGAATCTTGCCGGGCATCACTCAGGCTGCGGTGGAGTGGAAATCATCGATGAAGAGCCCAGCAGAGAAGCCTCTCCCCCCGCTCCGAGTGCACCTCATGACCTTTTTGATCAAGGATCTCAGAACGAGGGTCAAAGAGATTGCGGACAGCAAACCGGGGGAACAGCTCTGGGAGGCAGTGGTCAAACAGGGCCCTTTGCTTCCGGACGGCAGCTGGCCGTTCATGCAGTGGTGTCACAAGGAAGGGAAACTTATCCAATCGAAGCGGACGCCGTTGAGCATGCAACGTCTGACCAAGGAGCTCCAGACGCTGGAAGAATTGATGCTGGAGGAGGACAATGTGGCCAAGTTTCAGAGTCTCCGCCCTCAGGCAGCCTCAGTGGCATGGATCTTGCAACTCAGCCATTGGGCCGACGAAGCCTGGACAACTCTGCGGCTGCTGACCCAATCCACATGTTGGAGCCTTCAAGGAGTTTCTATGAAAACCAACTCCCAACATCTGAGCAAAGGAGCACAGAACATTCAGATGCTGCTCGGCAAGGGCAAGGGCAAATCACCACAGGCGATCAAAGGCAAGGGACGTGGACAATGACTGCGGCTGAGCGTCATGACTATCGCCAACAGATGGCCTCGATGACCTATCTCAATGCTGGCGATCAAGTCTGCTATGCCAACAGTGCTTTTGCAGCCCTCTCTTGGGCGCTTGCCTCGAGATCAACTTTTCAAATGACTGATTGGGGGGGGGAAAGCTCCACTGTTTGACTCATTTTTCAGACGTCCTCAGCATACTGTGTCTTTGCCATTGGAATCATGGTTTCAAGATTTGTTGCAGACATGGATCGATGAGGGCTCTGGCCAGTCCGATAGTGCAGAGTTTACTGGGATCTTGCTGAATTGGGCAGAACTCAACTGCTGCTCATTCCAATGGGAAAAACGATATCAGTTGGGCTTGCAAACGCTGATTTTTGACCGCGGCTCCAAACTTTTGCCTTTGACCATACAACTTGATCCGGCTCTTGCTGACTCTGGCACTGTCTCCCTTGACTGTTTGCTAAGGCACTGGAGCTCCGACATGGGTATGTGCCAAGGACTTCTGACCCCATGTGAACTCATTTGCATACATGTGGATCGGCTTGCCAGAGATGCCAATGATGTTCTCACCAAAGACTTCACACGGATAGGTCTCCATTGCGGACAGTCCATCCCAGTGTTTTCAGGTCTTGCTCTTGGCTGCGACTGGCATCAATATCATGTCATTTCTGCTGTGGCACACCAAGGTGACACTGAGGGTGGCCACTACCAGACCTTACTGGCTATCACTTCACCACGTTCCGGTGGCGATTGCAGCCTCTGGTTATACTTGGACGACAACCGTCGCCCCAGAAGAGTGTGGAATGAGCCTTCAGGGTTTGCAGAAAATGTCACGTTGATCTGGCTTTGTCGAGAGGACTGTTTGGAACTTCATGAATTCTCAGCCTCGGATGGCACTGCAGCAGCCGATGACAGCACGGCGGATTCAGATGTGGACGTGTTAGCCATTCTTGCGAACAGACTGGGACCAAAGGCAGGGTAGACTATGGGTGCCACAAGAAGCAGGGCCAACCCCGGGCCCACCCCGATGATGTTAATAGGAGAATGAAAAAAAAAAAACAGGGGACGACCACCAAAAGAAGTCGAAAAAAAAAAAAAACGACTAGTCTACCCTGACCTCCGAAGTAGTATCCGATCAGAATTCACCATAGCCGACGTTTCACCAAGACAGCCATTTTGGCATGGAAGTGCAACGAATCATGTCAGAGCTTAGCCTGTCCAACTCCTCGAGTGGGTCGAGACAGCTAGGCCGATGTTTGAGATGCTGTTGCGGAGCACGTTTTTGGAGACACGGCCTTCTGGCAATGCGCTGGGAGCCATAGTCACTTTGTTGGCAAAGCTGCAGCAGGATTCCTTCCGACCTTTGAATATCTCTGCCTGGTGTGACCGTTGCTGAGTCGCTGCACGACTAGCGTAGGGAAGCTGCAGTTTCACGTGCACAGTTTTTCACATTCATGATGGTCTGTTGAGATGGTTCACTAGACTTTTTGTCATGAATTGTATCTAGCAGCAGGAACGCCAAAAGCTTCTTCACTCGAAGGACCGTTGCAACAACATGCAATGTGGCGTGCGCCGAACTTTTCAGCATAGAAAAGGAGCGTAGGAAAAAAAAAACACACACACACACACACCCCTCCACCTGTGGTGGAGGCATCACTAGCCGTGACTTCCTCATCAAAATCGGCTCGTTTGTGAGGGGACTTCCACTTGCGTCTTCGATGAACCTCCACACCTGGTTCAGCCCCGCCAACAACCGGCGCTTGAACACGCACGAGTACACCAAGCCACCGGCCATGACCTGCATCCCCCTTTGTGGCACACTACCTCGCCGCAGGGCCTCCAAGACCAGTTCAATGTACCTGCGCACCTTGACAGGCTTGGCATGCTGCCCTGTCTCTTGTCACCTTGGCCTTGCGTCCCAGCATCATCGCCGCCTTCTCCGCCTCTTCCGCCAACCAGACAAAGACATCAGGAAAAATGAACCGGCAAAAGAAGCAGGAGGAAGCCACAAGAAAAGCGGACCTGGAGGACTTGAGCCTCCAAGTTCTGCGTCTCAGCGAGAATGGCCAAAGAAAGCAACGCCGCACCCATTGGGCAACAGGTCCTGCTGCTCCCCTCTTGCCAGCATGCCTACATGCGTGCCCCCCTTGTCGCGCTGCCTGACTGCTGCTGCCGTGACCGCTCCCTTTGCTGAAGCGGGCCTGGGAGGAGTTCTGTGCCTCAGCCAAAATGACCAAAGAACGCAAAAAATGCCACACCCATTGTCAGCATGCCTCAACATTGAGGTTTTTTGGCATTTGCTCCAAATGCCTGCTGAAAAAGGTTTGGGCACATCAGTGTAGGAGAATCTCATGCAAAAATCACGTGTCGATGGCAAAAACCAATGATTGCATTCAACGTGTAATTTCAATCTAGCTGGAACCAAGCACATCCGTTCCTGGAGCTGCAAATTTCGCTCCAGGTCAAGTAGGGGCGAAGTTGGTTTCAGATAGGTGTCCTATTCCTTTCTTCCGAAAAGAGGCCTGAAAGGTTGCAAACGGTGCTTGGTTGGATGGATGCCCTCCAAGTGCTACTTTCCAGGTTTCAAACTGGTTTCAGGCGGGTTTCAGACTGGTTTTGCAGGCTTTTTGCAGACTGGTTTCAAAATTGCTTGAGAATGAGGTTTTAGTGGGAACATTTTTTGGTAAGTTGATATTTTGACCCTTGCAAATGGCAGCTTGAGTTGGCGAACCACATGCAAAAATCAAGACCGGTGTGGCCATGGTTCGGTTCGGTTGGGTTCGGTTCGGTGACCAGTAGCCTAACTGTCGGTACGGTTCAATTTGGGCGGGTAATTGATTTGGACGGTTCTTGGGAAAGGGAAGCCCATTGATCCAGAAAGTGCTCATTGTTAGGTGGGTGCCAGCCCCCCTGCACCTCGCCTAATTCCCTTCTGCCCCCCCGCAACAATATAAAGTGTCCCTGCAAGTAGAAATTTTCGATCATTTTTGTTTTTGAGATACTAATTTCAAACCGATTCCGGTCGTTTCAGTTGCTTCTGTTTCCTTTCATGCTGTCAGTTCCTTTCATGTGGTTTTTTCTGTTCCTTTCGTGGTGTCTCCATTTCAGGTGCTTTGTATTTTCTCTTCAGATATGATATGTTTGATTTCCTCACATCCTCCTATTGCTAAGGGGTCCTCAACATGTCATAACATGTCGATGGACATTTGGCCATCGGCAAGAAACAAGCCTGACCAAACACCTTCAAAAAATCAACACGTCGACGGGCATTTAGCCATCGACAAGAAGCAAAAGAGAACAAACACCCATGTTTACATTCAAAATGTGCTGAAACCAATTACATCCGTACCTGGAGCCACATTTGCGGCTCCAGGTAGGGACGGAATTGGTTTCAGGTACATGCCTTTTTCGTTTCTAAGAAAAGGGCGCTGTTTGGAAGGGTGTCAGACTGGTTTCGGACTGGTGTCAGATGGGTTTCAGACCGGTTTCAAACTGGTTTCAAAGTGGCTTCAAAATTTAAAATGATTTTTTGGTGGGAACATTTCTGGGAAGTTGATGTTTTGGTGGGAAAATCGCTTGTAAATTGCACCTTTAGCGGTTGACTCTCATGCAAAAATCAATGGACTTGCAACGGCGGCCCAGATGGATTTTCTTATTAAGGAAAAGAAATGATATTAGTATCAAAGTAGTACTATTGAGTAGTAGTTCTTGATCAGTTATATTCAGTGTCGTTGCGCTACTGTTGGACTACTGGCCCGCGATTCGTGTCGGCTCGGTTCGTTTTCTGGTCGATTCGATTCGAACAAAATCCGGTTCATGTTTGAGTCGGTTCTTGGTTCCTGGGACCCCCCATCGGTCTTTCCGGTTCGATTCAAAACGGTTCTTTATTTGCCGGTTCCTTCTTTTTTTGCGGGTTCCAAACCGGTTCAATTAATTCCTTATGTGCGGCGCTTTAGATTCCTGATTCGATTTGGTACCTTCCTGTCAAATGGCCGACCACGACCAGTGAGGATTCGATAGTTGTGTTGACAAATCGACCATTGTTGTTTAGAAGCTTTCACCATCAGTGATTGTGGACTCGCCATTTTGTGATCATATTGCGTTATGTTATTTGTGAATTGTTCTAAAAATTCTGGAAGTCACTTAGGTTTGTCCGAAAATGAGGCGCAATAAAACCCAATGGTTAACCAGGTCAGTCAAACTTTTTCCCACCTGTGGTGATTGATTGCGAGGCATTTGTTTTTTCAGATGCACCTAAATCCATGATCCATTGGTGAAATGCTTAGTGTTGATGTTGATGTTCGCGTACCACACACAGTTTTGATGGTTGATTAAATCCATATTTTTGACATAGTCAAATCCACATTTTTATGGTGAAATCTCCATCTGTTACCCAAAAAAACCGATATTTTGCCATCACAACCATGGTGAGCCGCCATGGAGGAGATGCTTCGACACCTGCCCCCAGCGAACCCAATGCAGAAGGCTACCAATTGCCAGATTTGATCTACGCTCGCTATGATCATAGCACATTATAATACTGTATGTATCGGTATAGATATATTATCATTCATCAAGTTGATGGATTAATAGCATTTTTTCTGGTGCAGATGAACATGTCTTGTTTAGGGTATATATTCGTTTTCTTCGCTCGCTGCCCGCATCGTTGGCCCCGCCAGGCAGATTCCGGCTCACCGGGTTTCGCCAATGCGTCGAGCAAGAGTGAAGTGGCTGCTGCCATTGGAGGCCATGTCGATGATGACTGGCATGGCATGACTATGGCCTTTGCACATGGTTTGAAGGCTTGTGATGAGGTTCCAAACTACATATCTAAGTAGTCAGGACTAGTCTGGTTATGTCATGGTGTGTCATGTCATGTGGAGTTTCTCATTTTTGCTGGCGTCAGTGAATCAACAAGAGCACCGAGGTCTCTGCACCGCGATTGACACAGCCTCCAAAACGGCGCGAAGTCAACCAGTTGGGAAACCAAGGCGCTGTGGCAATTTGGGGGTTTGTCCAATGGGCAGATCGTGTGAGATAACAGGGATAGAATGATGGATGATATAACGGGAACAAAAAAACAATATGATATCTTTGATATCCTTAAAATTTGGATTTTCCATCTACTAAATTCTCATGATCAATTTGATGGAGAACATGATCTCAATCATCAAATTTTGGGGCGCCCAGCTTTTGGCCAAAACAAGGCTCCAGCTCTAGTGATCCATGGCACCAAGGAACAGGGAAGTCAAACGAGTCAAAGAAGTACCACGGTGACTGACAGCTTTGCGGGTGCCATTTATGGGTGTGTGACTCAGGAGGCTTGAGCCCCTCATAGAGACGCCTGACGTCCGATGGGGCTTTACAGTTTTACCCATCAAATATCGAACCATTATTTTCCTGTGCGAAACAAAAAATAGAAAATCGCGCCTGATAATTTTAAATTTGATGGTAACAAAACACAAGAAACTTCATTTATCCCTGTATGTCCCGATGTTTTCATTAGAGCCCCATATTTCTCCAAATATAATCTAGGCATTTCTATAGGCATTTTTCCAGAAAAAAAATCACTGAAGGTTGGAGAATCTGAACCTCAGCGCGTCAGAGAAAGCGAAGCTCATGAAGGCAATGGCAGCAGAAGGGGTCGGGAGCTCAGCAAAGTTTTTTTTTGTTCTTTTTGGTGCATGGTCAAACACTTTTTAGATGTGTAAAACTGAATCATTTAATTATATGTTGAAGTAGATTTAGTTAAGATTCTATGATACACGCGCGGTGCTCAGAGTGAATTCTTTTCCAGCAGAGAATACCATTTGGAAACGAATGGGAAACATACAAAATGGCAGGTGACGCATGGAGTCCATCGCAAAAAGGGCCAGAAAAAATGCTTTGCTTTGGGCGCGCTGTCTGAATGTGTTGACTCCCGGATTCTTCAGCTACTAATTCATTGCGATTGGTGCTGGAGCACTCCCATGCAGCAAGCATTGTATGCTTAGCACCGTGATCCCACGTTCACATTTGCCCACGATCTGAGCACGCAGATCCAGTTGTTAGAGCCTCTTTGCGTTCTTGACATGTTCTCAAAACTTGCCTGATCGCAGTGCAAATTCGAAAAAAAACCTGCGCAAACCGATTGAGAGTAACACAGACACTGATCGGGCATCACATAGAGACCTATGGGCACAGTATTTGGTGGCTGCATTAGCATAAGCATATTGCATGCCCATACCATGGATAATGCTTCATGACCAGCAAGCAGAAGCAAAGTGGGAGGAGTTGGAAAGCACAACAAGCAGTAAAGGCTTGGTCATTTTCCATGGTAAAAAAACGCTTTTGCCAGGAAACAAATTGAGCTGATGGTCACCATCCCAAAAGCACGGTCAGGAAAAGAGTGCATTTTTATTGCCACGCTTCCATTCCCTCGCGGCAATGACAAACTATTCCAAGTGGGACAAGTTTGCAGCAGGCGTCCATTTCTGGCGAGGATAGGGTGCCCTCGAATTTGATGGTATAAACCGTCCTTTCCCCAATCAAAGTGGCCATTCGGGGGGTATGCCCCATGTGCAGACACACCCATGTTGATTTCGAGATGGATGCACATGGTGACTTATCTAATCCTATGTGCTTGTATATTTATTGTATCGTTTGCATGATACTATGCCGTATTGAAAAAATAATGTGTATATATATATAATATATATATAATATATATATATATATGTATGCACATGTCTATACTCGTAGTAAGAATGTTTTTCAATTGATACAGTATGTTCTAGTGATTCTAGTGAGCACACATCGTTTTCGCCCATTGCCTCGCAGACCTGGCATCAGACACTGAAGAGGAAGAGGAGAGACAGCTCGAGGACTACACCAGCAAGACAGGCCAGGTCTGGGGCTGGGGTGGGTCTTTGTCTACAAAAAAATATTGGGAGAGAGCATATGAAAAAAATGGGATTTACCTTCTGGTATATTAACATAGACCCTGAGAATAGCTATTTTTAGAGGAAACTAATCTTCCAATTCCTATCTGCCAGGGTCTATGTTGATTTACCAGATGGTAACCATGAAAAATAGATAGGGAGTGCATCATCAACCATCAGGATATTATCAATGAATAATGGTGCATGGGCGCGTTTGAAAATGAAGTATACCGGAAAAACAAGAGCCAGAAAATTGCAAAGTTCACAGTGAATATGATGAGAAAAAAGGGAAGGAATGGGGTACTCCACTCTCAGGCAAGCCCACATAACGGGAATGTAATCATGATAGAATGGCAAAACTAGAAAATACAAACAACATCAGGGGTTGGTCCTTTGAAATGGGCTAGATGTACCACAAGAATCTTGATCATCAACCTTCAAATTGGGGCACGCTCCTTTCAGACACACCCTTTTTTTTTTGGACCGGCCATGGACCTTAGGGGAACTGAGCAAGGAGCCAGGCATGATTGGGACAAATAATGGAGATTCGGAAGCCATCTCACCCCAAGAATAGACAATGACCAGCGCAAGAGAAATTTATCTGGATACAATTGGTATATGCAACTGGCAGAAACATGAGAACCATCAGAGCCGTGGATCGATGGTAGATGGTTCTGAAAGTCACCTTTAACCATTAGAAATGGGGGCATAGCACCAACTATTGTATGCGGACACAAAGGGATATAGGATATGATGTGATATTACCAGCTATATATCTATGGAATACATTGGATATACGTATTTATATATATATATATACATATGCATACATATGTTGGGATTATATGGGTTGGTCAGTGAAAGAGGGATTTGGCCTCAATCCATGGCCATCAAAGGTTGGAAAGGACTGGGAACATGCGATTCCTTTTTGGACAAACTCAGATGTAAAATAAACGAAGTTATCCTGGATGTGTCTGAAACTGGGAGATACCCCAAAATGGACCATTTTCATAGGGAAACTGATGATCAACCATGAATTTTTGGGCTTTTGCATGCTTTTCCCAACATTGTCAGACAAGCCCATCTATTCTTAGCATCCAAGATTTCCGACCATAGCAGACCCGTCTCCTCCCTTTGCAGCCTGCTTTATCCACGTGCCCCCCGGCGACTTCACGCGGAAAGAGCAGCTGTGTCAGATGTTAGAGGAAGACCCTGACTTTGAGGCCAGCATTTTGTTGGATCGTTTGTGCCCATTCTGGGCGTGTTTGAACATGAGGAAAAACATGGAAAAACCATCAAAGGCAATTTTCATAAGGAGAGACTGATGATAAATGATGATAAGACATGGGATTTGGGGATGCACTAATTTCAGACAGACATTTCTCTTTGGGAAGGTGGATTTTGTGGACCAACTTCGAGATATGAAAACGTAGGATTGCATCCGAAAGAGACATATTTGATGCAGCACCAGGTGGCTTGGAAGTTGGAATTATGCTATATGGAATAGACACACACATACATTTTTTTTTGCTCGGCCCTTTGAGTTTCCTCGTGGCGATCTTGCTCGGGATTCATATATATATATATATAATGTCGATTGGTCAAATTCCAGTTGGCGGATCTTTGATGTTTGGTAATTCAAAGTAGCTATATGGAAAATAATTGCCGTCTTTTTCTAGAAAAATCATCATACATCATGTATAACTGTGCCATTTTCCATAGTCATTTTAGATAACCAGAGGGTATATAGAATCATATTGTACAAACATGGACCCCAGTGAGTTGAACCTCACAGTGTTAAATCCCCAAACAGGCTTGATTCCAATCTGGCTAAACTACAACAGTTCACCAACCTGAAATCACATCATTTGGGGATGATTTCACCAATAGCAGCCATCTTTTGTGGCAAACAATTCTGGGTGACATACATACATACATACATACATATATATATATATATACCATCCAGCAAGCTAACATAGATACGGATATATATATATATATGGACAATCCTCCATGAATGTAGATCATTACCGAATAGGAAACAACCATGGATGTCCATATCTTTTTGTAGCTTTACTGGAGGGTACAATCCTCCTTGAATTCTGTGACGCCGTGGGATTTCACCTTCCAGGCTCCCTCCTCTACTGCTGCAGGAGGACCTAGAACAGCAAGTTTCATGGGGAGTTGAATGTATCACCAACAACATATAGGGATGTGGAGCAAATATGGCCAAATATTGGATTCAACAATCTGCATATTGGGGTGATGGCCCTACATGTATATACCAGTTTTGATGATAGGTATGGATCAAAAATCGAGCAACATATCATTTTTTGCGCAAAAACGCGGTTGTTTATGCCTACCGGGTTGTTTGTGGACGTAAACATAATGGATTCAGATGGTCCCTGGATACATCCCGTGTGTTCTAGCGACTGTGTTTTCACATTTTGTTGCCGTCCAGGTTCTCTCTTTGATGGTGTATTTTGCACTGACATGGGAGAGAACAGAAACTTCTGGATTTTTATTTCGCAAGCACTGAAGATAGAAGGGCAAAATCATCCATACCGGTAGACATGTGCCCTGAAAAAGTCAAGCACTTCTTGGAACGTGTGCAGTTCAACTGGAAAGAATCGGAAAACAGATGATTCATGTCTTTTTACAGGCCCATAGTTCCTGATGAATTGGCGTGTCCTTAAACTGAAACTTGGGGTAGCACCCATTCACCATGGTTTCCTATGAAACATCACCAGCTTAAGTTGGATGATAACTTGGGGTTCAGCCTGCGTGCTAAGGCTGGCATTGTGTCGGATGGTGAGCAGCCAGAACCAGGGGCTGGAGGCTCAGGATGGAGGCCTTTGGTGTGCGCTGGGTCTGCAAGATATGGTCACTTCAAGGGGGAAAATGAGAAGCTAAACCCTTCAGTCGAAGGGGTCCCAGGGTGCCAAATCTTGAGACGTTTTCCAGATGGTGGACCCAGCATGGGGATTAGTCCAACTTGGCTGCTGAAGAATTTTGAGAATGAAACATCCGTGTCTCATCCTACGAGTGCAGATTTATGAACACATGCGATGAACACGAGAAACAACCACCACCTGTCGATTGAATCGATTGAATCGAAAGAGTCTGTACTAGTGATGGTGCTGTTCAACAGCGTGAACAATGCATTTATCAGTGTATGTATGTTAACCAATAGTAGTATCATATTATTTTCCTGTGTTTGAAGATTGGGCGGCAAGCCGTTTGAAGCCCCTTTTTATTCTGACTCTTGAGGGAACCACGACGTTCCCCACTGCTACCTCAGGTGTTGCGAGCTCTGGAAAAATACAAGTGGTCCTCAGTTCCTCGCAATCACAGGGGGATTCCTGGAGGAAACGCTGCCTCTGGTATTTTTTTCAATAGTCGGATAGCCAATCAATCCCAATCAGACATTCAAGATTCAAGATCATTGTATAAATATGGAATACCAATATCAAGATCAATGCTAACTGATGCTGATTTCACACATCTTAGGTGTTGCATGACCTCTTTCATCAAAATTGCCAATCTAGCTGCAGCACTTGAAACCTTTGCTTCCTGCCTTTTCCCTTTTTCCTGTTGAGTAAAATTCAGTACACAGAAGAGACGCATCAATCGAAAACAGCATTGATTCTTTTGCCCAAAAGCGAGCGGTACTACTTCACCAGTGCCGCTGCAAGGCACTCTTTATATAGATGTTTGCACTCTTTCAGCAGTTGCAGCGTATGTAGTATTGCGGGCATCATATAGTTCTGTCAAACACCAGCGCACTGATGTTGGCATGCCAAACGCTGGTAAGAAGATGCAAGAAGAGGCTAGAGATGGCTAGAGATGCTGCCAGGCAAAATAGTTTTGCTTTAGACTCCAGAGTTGACTTGTGCAAGTGTAATGCTAGTGTCACAAAGGCTAGCAAATGACCCTCAACCAAAAGAGATCTACTTGCCAATACTTGCTCAGTTACACATGGAACTGAAACCAGAATTCATTTCGGGAAAATCCAGCCACAGGTACCTAGTAGACACTAAATTTCCGTCCCTTTGTAGTACTTTCTACACCCTTCTTCAATAAGGCTAAATTCACCTCCATCATCCTTCATCGCATGATGCTCCCATCTAAATGGCTATTTATCACATTGACCATTGGAACATTGAGGATCCTTGTGCAACCGCACCTTTGATGGCTCTCAGGTTACTTCGTCATTCATTCCAGGAGCAGAGTCGGCGCGTGTAAGGTGCAGTGTTTCAAGTCAGTGGATGGATTGGGAACTAGAAAGAGCTGATGCATTTATACTCAAGATGGGGATGGGTCAAAACCTAGTATTATCAATCTTAATGGGATGAACATCCATTTACCAGCTGTTTTGGGGTTCACTAGGTACCAGGGTTTTGACTCATAGCCAGATTACTCAAGACATTTGACACCTCACAAGATCAATGGTCGAGTCATATCCGAAAAGCTTCAGGATACAATCCTGGGGGTGGCAGCGATGATTTGTGGAGGGGGCCCGAGAACGAACCTACTGGACGGACACAAACGGATGGATCATTGGCTCTGAGTCAAACCTGGGGTTGACTGTTTCCAAGAAGGACGAAAATTGGTGGTTTTGTCAACCAACTAGTGTGACAGGATATGATAATGGATAATAAATAAAATTGTTAGTAGTCAATCCCAGACTTCGATGGGTTAAAATTGGGTGTTCCAAATCGGTGGTTTGGATAAGTTTTGATCCACTAGTCAACTAGTCTGATGGGATAGGGTAGCTTCAGACATTCACGGCTTAGCTTCACTTCAATCAGCTAAGAGCTGGAAATTGAACCTTTGGTGACGGCTAAGGCCAACTCAAGAAGCATCTGACTCTTGCAATCGAATCCTCCTAATAGTCAGATATATTCAGTACCCCCGTAATTATAAATCATGCTTTAGTCTTACATTCATCATTATCTATTTATATGTATATATATATATATATTTACACACACACATATTATTCCTTTAGGGGTCCATTGGTGCGATTTCGCCAAGGCGTCTATTTTTCGATGACAACTTCCTGACCAGCCAGAAGGAACCGAACCGCGCGGCCCGTGCTCTCTTAGGCAAGCGGGTCAATCAGCCAGGGTTGAGCTAGGAGTCCAGGAGCCCAAAATGGCCATCTCAAACATGGTTTGCGATACGATTGTAAATTATTATAAACCCCAAGGGATTTTGGTGTCTTCACATTTTGGGGGTGGCTTATGGGTTGGTCGAAGTAAATTGGACCGACTTATAAGAAACTTCTGATCCCGAGAAGCTGTGGTGCAGTAGCAAGTGTGTGTGATATAGGACACCGCATCACCAGTCCATGAATACGATGACGCCCTCTAATGTTTTGCTCAAGATTTGAGATCGTACTCGCCGCTTCGAACAACAACAACTCCATGATCTCGATTTATTTGCCTTTGATTTGCAGCTGGGCCCTGTCAGTTGGCGCCCAAGCAGATTGCCATGAAGATCCCACTTCTTTGTTACAGGCCAACTCTGACAACCGATTCCTGCCTTTGCGTAAGGTAAGTTATGTTTTATCTTCCCATTCCCCCTAAACTTGGAGTCCATAGAATCTTTACATATCTTTACAGTATTCTTAGACATATATTGCACATGTATATATATATATATATTTGTTTGTTGAGGTCCCTTAAAGCTTCTTTCATCCAAGGAATTGAAGCCCGGCCGATCTTCGATACAGTGGTGGGAGCCCATGAAGGAGGGCTACATCACGACACTTTGCAGAGCTCCAAAAGCTTGCGCATTGCTGTCTACACCGAGAACATCGGAAGCTACGATCCTGTGAGGTCGGAGAACATTGCGGCGGTTCCCGAAGGGGTGAAGGCATTCTACTTCCTGGATGAGCTCACCATAAGGAAGAATGAGAGAGCGTTGGAGAAGTGGAAAGAGAAGGGCTGGACAATTCAGCCGTACACAATGGTTGAAGGAACCAAGTACATCAATGCACCCAGGCTCACATGCAAGAGGCTAAAATTCCAACCACCCAGCTTCCTGACCAAGAATTTTGATTGGTTGATCCACCACGATGCCAATATCCGAATGGACTTGGAGAGAATCGCCCCTTTCTTGCGGGCAAGGCAAAATTCGGCCATGGTCTTGCTGGACTATTGCTATGAGTATCCTCAGTGTTGTGGAGAGGGTCGTGGACTGGAGTGCTTCAAACACAGCACCGGCTTTTACCTTAGCCAGGCTCCACAGCTAACTCCAGAATCTCGACGGAGTTACAACTCGATAGAAAGCACGGTCGGTATGGTTCTTGATGCATTTTGATGAAGTATCTTCCAACAGGATTTGTACAATAACAACAACTAACAGATACATAATAATAATTAACAAGTACATAAAAGTACTGTATTTGCATTTAGGATGGTCCCACCCTGCCCCTATTTTTTATTGTTGGGGCGAGTTTACAAGTTTACAACTGAATTCTACATCGAAAATATCAAGAAGAAGGACTGGAGTACTTAAGTATCGAAGAGTTATTAGAAAACACTCTCTCCTTTGCAAGCTAGATTTTGGAAACTAAAGTTCTTTTAGACACTAGATAGAAGACTCTCCATCGAGAGGTCAGCTTACTATTGTGGTAATCAGGATTTAGCTGTAAATTGGATTTTGTATATCATCTGCAGCATCTCTATAGAAACTATAGCAACATATAGATTAACATTTCTATAAAGTAATAAAGTCATTTCCTTCAGGAAGGAGATGCCCAATAGATCCTAATATGTAGTAAGCATATGGAATGAACATTTGGACATTTTAAATTTTATCGTTTCTGTTTGCAGATCAGTGCTTCACAGTGCTTCACTAGGGAGTGGGACCTCATTATGGAATATTTTGGAGGTCTCAATGACCTTCGTAAAGCTGTGCGATTGAGAAGCAAATCGTCAACCACCCCAAGAGAAAAATGAAAGATAAAACATTTTTTGTTACTTGGCAGAGGCTTGGCAATCCTAAGGAGGGATTATTCTTTGCTGACACTAGTTGTTTGTCTTCAGTTTTTGCATGTTAATTAACTGTCTGAAACACAGATTTGGAACCATCATGTTCAGACACCCAAATTGGATTTAGTTGGTTCTTTACATTAGTTATATATCGCATCATATTGAAGTTGGTATTGATGAGTGCATATCCCATGAATTTCCCGTGTTTCATTCCCATCACCATTCCTTTCAGGAAAAGATTTCCACCTCAATGGACAAGCTGAAGTCCTGGAGGGACTTAGTAATACAAAAGGTCCAGAAGAAGCAGATGTCGATGCCGCACTTCTACAAGTTGAACGTTATCATCCGCAACCTACAACACGAAAAAGCCGCCCAGGCGGAAAACAAATGAAATTCGTGTGACAGTCATGCCATGCTATGAATCTTATGACAGTGTGAATCTATGAGGAATATTCCACGACTATTCATGAAATTTCATGCATATCCTATTTGGATTTGCATCCGAGTTGGGAACTGGAGAGTATTCAGCATGCTGCTTCATCCAGTCTTCCCTGGTTAATACATGGCTTTCAACCGTTGAAGTGTAAACCACAAAACAAAAACTGAGATGCACATGCAAGCAGGAACGTTTCCCCCCTTTGTATCCCTTTACATGATTTTACCTGCAGGTGAAGGATGCCTTTGACAAGGTCTATGAGAAAAGTCATGAGATGCAGCGCGATCAGCCGATTTTGCCCGTCTATTTGGAAGACCACAACTTGACACAGGACATTTCAGTGGTGTCCCGTCAACAGCTCATAGACACGGCGGATTTCACGAAAATCTCTGGCCACAAATTCATCGACTTGTGAACGGAGCACCGGGCACGTTGAAAAGAACCCTAAAGACGAACAGGCACGACTACTAACAGTTACTAACATGGAGAAAAGAAGAGTTTGCTGCAAGTGCAAGTTGTGAGTTACGTGTGCAGTAGCAGCATAGTGTGCATGTTGTGTTGCAGAGTGATTCTTTGTCGTGATTTTTTCTGTGATTCCAGCAAGATTCTGCTCCATGTGTGGTTTATGTTGCTTAAAGTTGGCCAATTTCAGGGGTAAATGTTGGTCAGGCTACAAGTCCCTGGGCAGTTTTGTGGTCTCCTGCGTGAACAGGACGGGGTGTTTCTCGGGGCGAAGCGGAAGCGATTTCTTTGCACATCTTTGGGTTTGTCCAAAGGTTGTACAGTCCAGAAAATGGCTTTCCATTTGTTTTATTTCTAAATCACACTTGAATATTGGGTATGCCGCCAAATATTCTTGGACGCTCATATAATATCATATAATTAATTTCTCCTTTGACGTCTCGTTTTTGAGTGATGTTTTCTTGAACATCCTGCAGGAGCACGGGGATTGAACGGCCCATCAGTCGCAAGGAGGTTTGGGGCCCTGGGGGGTCCTTTTCGATTGGCTATGCTTGGACCCTCCGTTTGTAGCTCGAAAAATGGGGTAAAATGGGGTTATATATATATATATACATTAATATATAATTATATATATATACATATTGAAAATCATTCATATGGGTGTTTCCATGAATGGGGGTACCCCAAAATGGATGGTTTATGATGAAAAAACCAATCAACATGGATGATTTGGGGAAAACCCCCAATGTATATATAGAAACCCTCATATAACCATCTATAGCCATCTTGACCTGGGACTTTTGCCAATGTTTGTAGAAAAGGATGGTCTACTTAGCTGTTTTGACCCACAAAATTTGTCATTGTTAGTCGGAAATCATTCATTTTATGTTGCTGAGAATTTTGATCCATTTCTGTTTCAGCACTTTTTTGGAAGCAGACTGATAGACGTGATATGATATGATTTTTATGCACAGTCTTGATGCACCCTGTGCAGACACAGCTCCAAGTTTTGAGGTGTGTTTGCAGCTTACCTTTGAAAGTTAGTGAAATGAGATCTATTGCTGGTTGGCTAATCAGTACAGTTACATATTGTAGTTATTCTTTTGATTGGACAGAAAGTACCTAAACTGTCCAGACAGAAGCAAAGCGTCCCCATTTTTGGGTGAAACGTGGGCAATCCAGATTAGCCAAGGGAAGGACTCAGACAATCTGCGTTCTCAAAGGTGTCAATCAAAGAAGCACACACACATGTATATATATATATATATATATGCCTCTGTGGACAGGAACAGTTCTTTGCTGTTGATGACTCATAGAAATTCTGCTTAATCTTTATTCATGATGTAAGAAGTTGCTCGTTGGCTGACAATCAGCAGTGGCCCTAAGGTTTGAACTGGTTGGATTGTCGAAGGCATTTGTGAAAAGTGCATGAAAGCGTGGGACATATTTCATGACCGGAAAAGTCTAGACCTTGACAGTTGGCTTTTAATCAGTGGGAAAAATGAAGAGAACAAATGACATCATTTCTGCGGTTTCGATCTGTCTTTTATCCACTTTCCATAGTCTTATCAACGCCAGTCGAAAAGCATCAACATCATATCTGAAGTTTTGATAGATTTCCATAATTCCACGAACAAAACTACGTCACTTCCACCGTCCCCCAAATTAACAGACCCTCAGAATTATCCATATTTTTCCGTTGGAACTGCATTCCAATTTTCAACTCATGGCAGAGTCTTCATAGTTGGGTATAATGGTCATGATTGGTAGCATGACAATCCAGTGGCTGTTAGTAGCATGATGGTTGGTAACCAATGTGTGATAAGTAGAATTCTGGGTTGATTAATGATTAATGTCAACCCGTAACCCCCAAATGTGACCAAAATTACAAGGTAAATACCCTAACTGTTAGTGATTTATCGTCATTATATTCCCAGAATCTGCTTAAATCACCTTGTTAGTGTTTTCTTTTCCTAATTTGATATCACCCATTGAAAACGGCAATTCAAATTTAAATGGTTGAGAATGTAACTATCCCATTTGGTGATTATCCAGTACTCGTCATAATCACCCATCAAATTTCCCATTCCATTCTCCATTCCCACTACTTAATAGCCAATGAAAGTGAATTGATAATAACCCTAATCAATGAAGACGTACCATTTAATGTAATCACCCATTACATGTCCCATTACCATCCAGAAACAACTGATTCCAGTCATGTTCATCGAGGTGGCAGATCTCATCATGCGGCGACAACAGGGCGGCGATGCAGAGAGGCGCTTGGAATGGTCCTTGATCACATGGGGGTTTCCATAAATGGGGGTACCCAAAATGGTTGGTTTATTAGGGAAAATCCCATTGAAAATCCCATTTAAATGGATGATTTGGGGGTACCCCCATTTTAGGAAACCTCCATGTGTAGATAAAGAGACTGTACTGGCAAAACGATATATCCAACACAACAGATGGGGAATTACTCCAAGTATGTTCTGCGGTGATACTATGGTATGCAATAGGGATTTACACACAAACCTGGGGAGACAATGGGTACATAATGGAGATAAAGTGGGAATTCACCAACAATAACCAGGGGATGAACCAACAAATAGCAATCTGTGTGTCAATCATGTTTCCAACCTGTTTTTGGGTGTTCTGTCTGAGTTTGCCCGAAGCTTGGGTACGCATTTTTCATCCCATGGTTTATACATGTTTATACCGTCATGTTCCAAGACTTGGATGGGGCAATATCTATAAATAGAATATCTATGGTAATGCCGTCATACCCTGATTACCAATGACAATCTATATTGGGGTACTGCATATCCCGTCAATCTTCTCATTTTTAATCCTTTTCGGGGCCTCCAATATCATGGCCCCCAGGATCAGCAGAGAGCATGAGGACCAAAGGGCTCGCATGGAAGCCTTCTCCAAGTCGCAAGCTCAGCGACCCGCCATGGCCAGGTGAGAAAAGTCCACGAGGGCGTCAATCATCACCTGCCAGGTCAATAAAGTGTACAGCTACCCTTGGGTAATTCAACATAGCTGTTGAAAATGGCCATTCATAGTTGATTGACCGCTTTTCAACATGGTGATTTTCCATAGCGAACTGTTAGTTTATCAGGGGGTAGTAAAGGATGAGAAATTCCGATAGTGAATCAAAACAATAAATGATGTTGATTTAATGACCGGAACTAAACACAGAGTAAAATATATCCTTTTTTGCTGAAATTCCTGTGTTGAATTCCACGATTGATATACCAGTTGTTCTATGCTTGTGCAATCTGTCAAAACTACAAGTCTTTGCAGGTACCGTTTATTTCACAGTTGTCTTGTGCATTTTCACAGTTCTCAAGTTTTGATAGTGGATGCGTTCTCATTTTGCGTCTACACGAATTGCATCTACCCTGTGATCATCAAACATGGCGTGCTGGACATTTCCCAATTGATGGATCATCTTTACGTTCAAACCTCCATTTGAATTTACTATGTTTGATTGTCCCTGGCACCAGCCACCCAGCCTGAACAATGATCGCAGTGCGGTTGCATGCGCAAATCGAGAATGCGGAGTACACAAAAAAGATCGCTGAGGTATCAACTATAGCCCTGTATAGTAGCCTACAAATGAATGAACTACGGGCAGTCATGTGGAAACTAAGACACAACCTGGCTTCACCCTGTTGTCGCAGACACATCCTGTTTGTTGCTTGGTAGAACTGAGGCTTGGCGGCCAAACCGTGGAGTTAGACGGCTGAGACGCCGGTGTCCTGTCGTCGCTGTCCCACTGTACAGCCGTGGTGACCGGTGGTGACGGCGTGTCGTTGAAGAGTGACCCGGCACAAAGACCTTGGAGTCCGGAAAAAGCGATGTCTTGAAAATGGGTAGTGTAACCGTGTAACCTATTTTCATGGCCAGTTTGATACAGAAAATGCTGATCAAGCATCCAATTTGGGAATGTCCAATTTAGAAATCAATTTTATTCAATTTTCAGACACACCTACAGTAAATATCTTGAGAGAAGGGTTGACACAGTATAAGAATGTATAAGCTGTATAAGGATGATAGATATGATAGATATATGATAGCCAGTGGCTGAAAATTCATATGCCAGTCATCAAACAAGAATTGTGAGGTGAGTCCCACGAACTGTGCTGCTATTTGGGCTCAACATCAGGTAGACGCGGCGGGATCCTCGCCCCAGACGTGCCAGGGAAATGATGAGCATCGGAAAGCCCGAAGTGTCCGAAAACAGCGAGGCAGAGTGGCGGACTTGGAAGCCCTGGTTTGTTCTGGATCTTTTCATTTTGGGGCCAGATTTTGGGAAGGATTTCTGTAACAATACTGGAAGGTCAAGATGTCAAGATCTTAAAATCTTCCCGTACGAAGCAATTCCATGATAAATTGTATATCCAGAACCCCAAAATTGTCTGATTTATCATGTTTATCAGCATTTTTCCTGTCACATTTGGCCTAATTTGAGGTATGAAGTACGGTATATGATACATGAATAACATGATATGATCAATTTCTGTATCATTTTGTATCATATTGCTAGTTTGAAATCACATTATCTATCCCACAATTATATATCCCATATTAATACCATCATATCCCATGAGATCCCTGTTAAGGTCAAGGTGGTTGGTTTTCTACCCAATTTTCCGATGGTTCCCTCATGAATTCTTCCGGCCTCGTTGAGGCCTTCAAGTTTCGCCCCTTTGTGGATGGCGCCAAGACACTGATTGGTGGACAGGCTGGAGCCAAGGATCCAATACCTTTGTTCAACCATACTTCGGGTGATGATGATTTCAAGATATTTCAAGTGAGTTGGCTGACAATGATATTACTTTTGGGATGGAGTAAAGCCAGCAATCAGATTGCCGATTTAAGGCTGCAGTTCCTTTGATGATACTGGAATGATCTCATTGTCATTGGCTCATGTCAATTAAGCAAAGACTGACTATGGCCGCCATGAGTAACATGGGAATCGCTGCTCAGTATTTGACCATCCCCAACTGGCGGATCACGGGTTTGGTTGAGCCATACGCCAAGTGTTGATCCGATGGGAACGATCATCGCTTTCCCCAGACAATTGCCATTTTCGGGGGTAAACCATTTATTTACAGACACCCAAATCCATGAACTGTTGAAATCCCTGTTGTTGACTCAATGCTGAAATCTTGAGTCTCCATTTTTTGAGGCTTCGCCGTTTTCAAGATCTGCATGCCCTGCATGTTGCTAGGTCAAACCTTGGGCTGGCATCTTCTCAGAGATCTTTTCTCCCATCTACTGCCAAGAGACGGGTGAGAGGATATGCATAGGCGCCCTGGGTGTAGCACTAGTCATATCTATGGGATATATATATATATATACATTGCCAAGCATTTGGTTGGGATATGTTACGCGAAACATATGGGATATAATTTGACCCCAAATCCCATAATTTATCATCATTTGCCCCAATAAAGTGGCATAAAAAGGTGAAGTACGGGGACCATCATATTCAGCTCAATTTTTTTTTGGCAGTGAAACGGCCATTGAACCAAGCTTGTATCTCAGCGATTTGTCTATTGCTCATGTATGCGTTAAAGCAAAGTTAAAACAAAATCACCAAGATTGTGATGAGTGTTTATTCAAGTCTTCCTCAGCACCTCCTTGACTTCCTTCGGCAGTACCGCCCAAAAACACTTCAGCCAGCCGGGGTTGTTCCCCACAACTTTGTGTGGGGTTCTTGTTTTTTGCTTTGCACCTCCCGCCGTCCGCCTCCCGCGTCTCCCTCTCGCACACACAACTTTGTCACACACAACTCTTTCACACACAACTTTGTCACACACAACTTTGTCACACACAACATTGTCACACACAACTTTGTCACACACAACTCTTTCACACACAACTCTTTCACACACAACATTGTCACACACAACTTTCACACACACAACATTGTCACACACAACTCTCACACACACAACATTGTCACACACAACTCTCACACACACAACATTGTCACACACAACTCTCTCACACACAACTTTGTCACACACAACTCTTTCACACACAACATTGTCACACACAACTCTCACACACACAACTTTGTCACACACAACTCTTTCACACACAACATTGTCACACACAACTTTGTCACACACAA
>BGPT01002506.1:3035-14293 GCA_003297045.1 Symbiodinium sp. clade C Y103 | reverse complement strand
TGTCCTCTCTCTTTCCTGCCTTTACCATCTCATTTTCACATCTGTTTGGTGCTTCTTGGAAGGAGTTGACTTGTGGGGTTATCCGGTCCTTTAATTTGTTTTTTTTGAACTCCAAATACAGTTTCACCATCAATGGGACAATATTCATCAACATTGATCATTTTTTGTTTTCATTTTTTAATGCATCATTCCATCAATCATCATTAATCACCGTTCGCCGCCATCATTAATCGCCATTACCACCATATCACTACTAATTTTGGTGATTAAGAATATACTGTAAATTACCTTTATTATCCTCATGATCGATAAGGCACCGTTCTTCATCACCATGATCTCCGGGATGAACAAGTGATTAAATGGTACTCCACCAGTCATCACCATTGATTATCACCATTGTCAGATGACCTGATCGCCGCAGGCAGGCAGGCCACGATGTCTCCAAAGGAGGCCATGGAAGCGGTGCACGCTGCCTCCAAGGTGCGCCGGGGTGGTCGGGAGTTCGGGCTCGGCGGAGAGGGAGTTGATGGCCATGAAATCAGGAAAAATATCATTTAATAATATTTAATAGTAGATTTTTTGATGGGATTTCATGGGACTTAATGGGATTTTGAAGGGATTCAGTGGGATTTGACCGCTAGTAGTTCACATAGCTATGGAAAATGGCCCAGTCATAGATGACTTATCTATTAGAAAAAATAATTTTCCGCAGCTGTGTTCAGTAGAAGGGGGTGGTCATCGATCCATTAATGGATATTAATGGAGATTGTATCTATTTTCAGGATGCCCATTGTGGGATGGACGACCATAAACCAGTGCAGATTGAAAAGGATCAGTAAATTTGGGTTTCCCAATGGTTTTCCCATGTTTTCCCTATTTTTGGACGTATTTTCATGATGTTTCATATTTTTTCGGTTGCGCAATAATCAACCCACTAAATGTGTAGGGTCTACTTTACTTTCAGACACACCCTTATGTGTGTGTATAATTTATATACACGTATATGTTCTGGAGTATCCATAATTAGTGGGATTACCCATGCTGAGTCGAGTTATCCATTGTACTCCTTTTTGGGCTGCGAGCTAGTCTATATTGGGGTGCCAAAAAAGTCTGTGGTTCCGACATTAGCCAGCATGCTTCGTTTCTGTTGCAGCATGTGGAGCCAGGTACTTTGCGATGATGGTGTACTCTTTGTAATTACTTTGCACAACATGTTGATGTATGAGGCCATTTCAATCAGTGAAACCTCGCTAATTTACTACGATCATATATATATATATATTTATATATATATATGTAAATATATATATATATATAGATCATACTGTGCTGCAAATGATAGCTGGAAAATTCTAGGTGATTCGCAATAGATCGCAATTGCAACACTGGGCATGAATTACCTAGACTAGATGATGTAGATTGTGTACATGATATGCGCAGCAAACCCACACATTTTGCTGGGGAAAACCACAGTTTGCGGCACATGTTTCCTTAAATCAATCCGTGTTTCATCCATGATGGACATGTTCAACATCTTCCGAGATCTTCCCAATTTTGCGGGGTCTATCAAGTTTTGTTTCCATCTTGAAGAAATCAAAATCTACAGTTAATCACTGAATAAATCCCATAGATATTGTATCAACATACACACCCATGAAATACCCCTTTCAACCCCCAGAATTATCAAACAATTGGGACAAAATCCCATTGAATCCCCGGTCCCAGGCATGGGATCTGGGCCGTGGCGAATGGCCTCGCAAGACGCTCCAGCAGCGCATCGCAGCGGTGCCTGCTGGGTTTTCCCTCAGCGAATCCATGGGAAAATGATGGGAACAGGGTGATTTCACCAGCAGAAAATGGGGATTTCATGGGATTTAGAGATGATCTATGGTAGTTAACTGCAGCAACTATGGTTTATGGTCGAGATATCTATAGTTCATGGGGTGAAACTAGAGAAACAAACAGAACTTTTTATGGGGCATTGCCTTGTATGGGAGTATGCTACCCGATACATGGCTTAATTGGATTCTGATAAAAGTTGGGGTTCCCATTTCATGTATGTCTTAGTAATCATGATCATCCCGTAACAAAGGGTAGGAGAATAATTAGTAACTTTTTGGGTTTCCCTCGTCAATAAGTTGTCATCCCCTAATGCATTATCATAGTCCCCATTACATAAAAGATAGTATAGTCCCCAACCTAGTTGTCAACCAACAGGGGTTTTGAACAGTGCTCTCCCGTGAAACACCATAACTTGGCCATGAACTGGGTTCGGTTGCTGAAGAGTTTTGTGGGAAAACGAAAATTCAATGTTCTTTCTTTTTGAAGGTCCCCCATTCTTTTGTCGCCATTGGAGGGCATCCCCCTATTCTCAGACAAATCCAAATAATGTTTCAGGCATCAATTCCTCTGGGACCAGACATCTCAAACAAATCAAGTCAAGGAAGTAACTAGGTAATTAGTGATCATATTGAGAAATCAGGACACTCCGGACCTGACCTTATGTGGCATTTCGTAATTCGCCAGTCTTGGAAGAGTTGTGACGCAGTGATCGTCCTTATGTTCCGGAATATGTCGATCTCCAGGTTCAGTATGTTAGGTGTTGGTCTTTGGGTGTGGTTTTCCGTTTTTGTTTGTTCTACGATTTTTTTCAAGACCATACTTGGGATGGTTTCAAGTTTCAAGTATCACTTTTCATTTTCTTGGAATCAAAAGTTGTCGTTCCCAGTTGAATATAGTGAAATTATCATGTCGCTGGGAGGAATTGAATCCAACTATACTATTTGTATGTGTATAGAATTATACATTTCATTTTTTGCCAAAGACATCATCCAATTAATTAATCTATGCCTTACATTCTGATTTGCTGGTAACTCTTCTGAACCGCAGAAACACGTGAAACAAAAAAACACCTGAAAAGGCTTGGATGTAAGAATGTTGAGCTCATGAACTTCTGAAGAGACTGTCCTGAGAGGAGTCAGGATCCCAGGTCACATCTCAGATCAAAATCGACGACGCAGGTGGAGAAGCTGGTGTTCAAGTTGAAGGAGAAGCGCTTGGAAATCGCCAAGGCACCAGATCGAAAGCTTCGCCGTGTCATAGATGATTACCTGTGAGGTCAATGGTATCCAGAACCAGCCCCAAATGGTAAAAACATCGTAGATAATGGTAAGATTATGGAATCATGTGAAACTAAGTCTGGAACATCTTTGCCGATGACTTCCATGTTCAAATCATCGGCAATCTTTGTGACTTTCAATGGAACCATCAATTTTCAATCTCATTGAATTCTCTGGGACATCTCATTTTCCATTCGATACCAACTTGCTCCTTCACGCCAGTCTCGTGTGATAGGTGCTACAGTGGGAGATCTGCAAGAACGTCCTTTGGCTGCGGCTAGAAATGGCTTCGTCCGGAGATGGCTTGTAGGCCACGGCAAGAAAACTCATAAGACTCATTGGGAACACGATGATCAACCGCTGGACTTCTGGGCTCATTTTTTTGACAACTTGCACAGTCTTCACTAAAGGATGACTGGCGTTAAAACGGATAATTCTGAATGTCAAAAGCAACCGCCTGGTGCAAGATATAAATAATTACAAGTATAATTATAAGTACTGTACTGCGAAGGTGGATCTTAAGTATTTCCTCATCAGCACCCCAAAGGCTGAGATTTCTGCGGATTCTTCCAAAACCTCTGCAACAGAGAGAGCAAAGACGTGCAGTTTGGCAGGTTGCAAACTGTTGTGAGCTGTGCAAAGTAGCG
Source organism: Symbiodinium sp. clade C Y103 (assembly GCA_003297045.1). NCBI lineage: Eukaryota > Dinophyceae > Suessiales > Symbiodiniaceae > Cladocopium > Cladocopium sp. clade C. Next base: position 10,527 of record BGPT01002506.1, on the reverse strand, counting down.
CATGTGATTTTCCAACAGCATCCCACACATCTTTCCCATCCCAGAATGGTTTCAGTTGGGAAATATTGGGATTGAACCCCCTATGTTTGGGAGCAAAAACACATGCTTTCCGGTTCGGATTTTTCCCTTAAACAAATTGATGGGTAATGATCCCAAGAAATCTGCATTCGTTTTGTAAATAATCCCAAACAATCCCTGTACCTTTGAAAGCCCAGTTAATTTGGTGGAAAAATGCGCTCAGCCTATGCTTAGGATGCTGACTCCGTCAAGGCCTGTGAGTTGCTACAGTTTCTTCCCATGCTTTGCATAGGAAATTGGGATTTCAGCAATAAAACTGGAGGTTTACCCCATGTTACCCATCACAAAAAATGATTTAACCTGATTTAACAACAAAATATAGTGATTCAATCATCAACAATAGGGATTTAACATGATTTAACTACAAACATAATCATGGATTTACACATTTTATGACCATTGAAAACCATTGATACCTTCGGCCATTTCAACAGGGAAACTCATGAAAAAACACGGGATTCTTGAGGTATACGGTTGATACATCGAGTATACCGTACCCTATTTTCAGGCAAACTCGATGATTGATAAAATGCTATGGATGTAGATGTTTTATACTTCATTGCAAGTTTTTTTGTGTACTTTCTGGCCGTAGCGTTGGCATTTTTTGCTCCCCTTAGGTTGATGGACCATGGAGGCAAGTTGGAATATGTTGGAATATCAAAGCACCTAAGATAATTTGTATGATAAAGAATATGTAAAACATATGTGACTATATAACAAAAACATGTGAACATATTATTATAAACAAATATGCAAACATATGATAAACCATTTGGGGAAGAAGTTTGTGTGAAGGTCAGATAGACTGACTTCCAAGCAGTGCCTTTATAAACTTTCCAGAAAACCGCAGGAGTTTGACCGCACCATGGATTTCGTTTCGGCCTTGATTGACACCGCCCGCAAGCTCAACTCAGCTGGAGCAGTTTGCCAGGCGCTGGTGTTGACCACCCATTTATGGCATACAAGTCATTGGGAATAAACCCCATTACTTGACATTACTGTTACCGTTGTTGGTCCATCTTGGTCCTCAGTTTCAGTGTGGGGGTTTTCGCCATCAGAAAGTGTGACATCGAGACCCAGCAAAAAGCCTCGGAACCTCTGAAAGCTGTGTTTTTTCCCCCTTTAGCAATCTTTAATTGCTGTTTTGCTTCCTAATTTCCTAACCTTCTGTATTCGGGTGAGATTTTGATGATTTTCATACTTGATACCAGGAAGTAGATGGATGCAGCAACTTCTGTTAACTGCAGCAGTTGTTTCAGGAGGGCATCCATGCCATCTTGAAGAGGTCACCCATGGGTGTGCCATCCCTAGCGGCTAGGGCGCAGCCCTGGCGGATCTTTTCAGGACACCCCAGAAACTATGCGGATGACCTGCGATTCACCGTCGAAACACGGTTTGCTGACCTGACTTTCTTCCCATTTATCTGGAGGAAATGTGCAAGAATTCGTCATTTGAAGCTGAAGACTGTTTTGGTTTCTGTTGGATGCTCTTGAGACAGATTGTGAATGAGTGGCATCGAACAAACGCTGGGCAAGAAATGCTCTGCCAGTAGAACAGAGTAACACAAAAATCAGGATCCAAATCTTCAAAACGCCTGATTCCTTTTTAAACTAAAGCAACTGTGTTGAACAGGACGAAAGCATAGACACACCCTGGTGCTACCTGCTCACCCAGGTGATGATGAATATGGGACCTTCCAACTATCCCTTCAATGAGACCTATGCGACCTTGATCCCTGCCTTTCCCTCAGTCCCCTGTTGGGCGGAGCTGGTGGCTGGATGGCTGGGGTGGAGATGGTTTCCAATTTCCAACATCCTGTTAGTTCTTGTTCGGTTGGATCACACAGCGAAGCGAGGCCATTTTGATGGGCAATTCCATTGTGATGAAGGTGCCCAACACAGGTGGTTTGGCGCACTTCTTGACCATGGAGGCCAGTTTGGAGTTTTGAGGCTTGATTTTCTGCCATGTTGATTTTATGGCTTGACAATTCCCACACAAGAACAAACAGTGGATGCAGCATAACAAAAAAACATTGATGGCTTCATGATTAATATATATTAACATCAATCATTGACTAACCATCAATTACCCTCTAGTAAACTAACATAACTATGGAAAATCACCATTTTTAATGGGAAAATCCATGAACATCCACTAGAAACGGCCATTTTCAATAGCTATGTTAGTTTACCAGAGGGTAACCATGGATTCATGACTTGATGGCTTCGGAACTGCCAGGCCTACGCCGAATGCTTCCCTCCAGGGGTGGTGAACTTCATCTCCGGCCGCGGGCGCGACACCATGCCGCCGCTGGGGCGGAGATTGACAGACGACTGCTGTTATTTGTCCCTCCAGATACTTCGAAAAATGGGGTCACATACATTAATTTGTTATATATTAATATATAGTTATACTTTTTTTTTGATCTTTTAAGACTTTTGCAACTTTTACAATTTTTGTTTTGATTGGGTAGTTGGAGGGTCGAAGTCTAAGTCATTTGTCCTTGCCATTTCTTGCCAAACAAAAACACATGCTGATGAAGAAAGGCATTTGGCAGAGAAGCGAAGGAATTGTTATAGAAAAGGTGGTAGCGAACATTGCACCCTTCAAGACTCTTCAAGACTCAAGGGACCACCGCAATGACATATCTTTCAAACAGACAGTACTCAGTACCTCAATCCTTTGGGTGTGCAGGTCAGCGTTTGAAAATCCGGCTCACAAGAATTCGCAAAAAAAAACATCAGAAAACTCACGGTTTGCCCAAAGATCACAGATTAAACCCCCAAGGCCATGCATGGAATCCGGTTTGGTGGACATTTTTGCCTTCATCGGCTCCTCCAAAGCGGCTGATGCCTTGGTCAAGGCGTGATGAAAAGGGCACGGTTTCCCGTGTTGGAGGATGAGCCAAGAAGGGCCAAGAATCCCATCCTGAAAAAAGGAGCATATCACACATGCTGTTCTATGCCAGCATCATTTTTGAAACCGTTCTTCTGTGAGGTTGAAGATGATGGCACTCAAACTATATCAAACTATTCCAAATCCTTCCGCTGGGTCCAAAAATGCGATGCATCCCAGAGACACTCGTTCATCATGTCGGTCCTTTTTCACATGACCATTTTATATCATTTGTTTAACCATTTTGGGAGATGCCCCATTTTGAAACCAACAAAAAAGCGATGAATCTACCTCAAACGATGCCTTTTGAACACCTGAACATTTGTCGCACAGAAACTTGACCCAGACAAAAACGCAGAACGACCTGGGCACCAGTCACATTCCGGGAGTTTTCCTATGACCGCGGCAGGCCCATCCTCAACCACATCGCTTGAAGAATCTGTTGTCTTTGGACGCCAAGAATCTGGCCATTGCAACTTATCTGAAGACATTTGACATCTCCAGAAAGGCATACCATGATCACACCCTGCTGCAGGGATGATTTTTTCTTAAATCCACTTATGACTTGATGGTAAAATCATTTATATAAATCCACTTGTTCCCTTGGTTAAATCATGTTAAACCCCCATTTGGGCTAGTTTATCCCCATTTTTTCCCCATATGTCGCTATGTATTTTCCCACATTCTACAGGTCCTTCCGGACGCCGACTTGGACATTGCGGTGAAGGAGTGTGTGGCAGGCAGCACCTCCTTCAACGGACAGCGATGTACCGCCATCAAGTGCCTCGGACCTGGAGAATTGTGAAACCGATTTGAAAATAAATTATTGTAGCTATATTATTTTATCATATCATATCTTATCTTTATTATCACATCGTTTCTTTTAACAAGACATAGTGACATAGTTTTGTAATTGCTGTTATATATATATATAATATGTATATATATATATACATATATATATATATATATGTACCAGGGGAAAACATATAGATGCACCTTACAAAGACTGAGATCCTGTTGCTGGTGTATTTGGTAGCCATACAGCGATCTATTGAGTGATCTATTTTTCGTGTCAGGCTGATTATGGTCCACAGCAGCATTGTGGACAAGTTCAACGAAAAGTTTTGCCAAGCGATCTCCACTCTTTCCGTTGGCCTTCCGTTTGGCAAGAACAACATCACTCCTCTCGTGGGAAGTCCCAGAGCATTGTCAGGTGTTGTCCAAGAATAGACTCTGAGCATGTTTGATCAGCAAGATTATGCTTCGGTTTCTATTGAAATGGATGATATTGATGCACAAAAAAGACTTGGAAGGACTGTGCGATGCAACATTCACTGGTTGAAATAGGCCAGTGGGGGTTACACTCCGGTAATCTATATATATAGATGAAGGTTTGAATGGGACAATCATGTATCACTTGTGGATTTTCCATGGAATGTTTGATCACCTGTAAATGGTGTGAACTGCTTATCTACTTCACTTGCCGAGCAGACAAGCGGCTGCCCTGTGCCGGGGGCAATCAATCGTTTTGTACCTGCAGATATAACGTTGCTTCGAATGGAGAAGAACTTTGTTTTCTTTTTTTTCGGAGAATTGGATCTCCCATTCCATCCACTGATTAAGCACCGTTTTTTCTATTTCAACTCGCTAAACATGTACGTAAATTGGAGGTAGACAACCCGTTTCCAGACACACCCGCCCATATCCATTATTCATGAGCTAAACTCCCTATTCTTGGTTGAACCACCTGTTTTCATTGGTTTCAGTTGTTTTTAAGACTAAGTACTAAATCACCATGTTTTCACCGGAAAAGCTGAGTCCCCATGCATTGTTCCCAAATCACCTCGTGAACCGATGCGAGGCTTGCAGCTCCACAGAGTTTATGAAGACCCTGACTGAGGCCAGGCAGTTGGTGGTCGCGATCATTTTGCGTTTCTCTCGTTGATTCACTATAGTTGCAGATGGTAAACAACCATAGATATGTTGACCAAACTAAACGCTAGTATAGCATATAGTTGTTTTAGCCATTTAGGTTTGCAAGCTCAGTTTGTAAACATTTGGTGAATTCTATGGACTAGTTCTATTGAACTAGTCAGTTAGTCAATGATGTTTACACCACTTGTGGTGAGAAACCCTGGTTAGTAAATGCCGTATATCCATGTATATCTCGGTTATCCCAGATATAAGTGGATGAGAACTATGGTTACTAATGACACTGGTTAATAAGTCCTCTAAGTGGGTTGTCCCATGTATGAATGGGTTTTTGTAACATATTTCAACTATGGTTACGAACCACTTGCTAAGTTGAATGATCCTCCAAGTAATGTGGTAAACCTAACAAGAAACCTTTTATTGGGGGATTATGCTTGCAACCCATTCATAGTAGCATTTTGGATTGTTTATTGTTGAGTTTACCGCATTATTGTTTATTCTTATCCGTGTTACTATCATTATTTTGTATGGTTGTCATTAATATCGTAGAATTGGTTGAGTTGAGGAAACTTACTGGACACCCCCATATTTGGTGCAAAAAGACATTCATATGAACCATATATATGTATATATATATATATATATATGTGTATATATATATATATACTGATAATCTTTATGACAACATGCCATGTTGTGTTTGTTGGAACATGTTGGATTTTTCTCCATGATCGGACTGTTCGATCCAACAATCACCACCTTCCAGGATCCTTTAATCCTCATGAATCCCCATTATTATCATGAAATAATGCCCAGTTCGGATAGTTTTTAAGCAGCATTTTCGCTGACTACCCATGCCCCCTATATGACTTGAGATTCTATCCTCAGCTGGTCTTACAACCATTCTCCCCCATTCGTCATTTTGTCCTTGAGATGGATACACAAATTCATCCTCATGAATCACCATTAATCCCAATCAATCACTATTAATCCCACTGGTGATTCATTGTTAATCACCATTTATCAGCTGTTTTTCTGCATAGTCGTATACCATTCATAACCATTCTCCACCCCATTTTTGATGTTTAATTTGTCAATTCCCCAGGTCTTTTGTAGGGCCGTGCGTGTCTTCCCAGGATGCCAAGTCCAAGGGTGCCATGGTGCTGAACGAAGCCGCAGGCGGAGGCAGCGAGTTCTTTTAGTCAAATCGCCTGTCATCGATGGTTTTTGTTGCCATTTATCAATATTAACTGTGAATAGAACCCCAACGGCACACCATGTGCATGATGAGCATTTACACCACGTCGGTGTATTGGCTCAAGAACATCTACTGCACAGCGGTTCCTAGAGNATGATGAGCATTTACACCACGTCGGTGTATTGGCTCAAGAACATCTACTGCACAGCGGTTCCTAGAGAAAAGTGCGCTGATGTCCGCCTGATCAGTCTACCATTCCTTGTTGATTCATTACAGTTTCAGGATCGTAGCCGACGATAACCTGATTCACANTTCAGGAATCCATCCAAGAAGATGAAGGATCTGCATATCGGATTCAGGAATTAGAACGATTTCGTGGTCTGTCTGAAGAAGTAGCTGCTCACATCCACATGAAGTACCAGATGTTACAATCGGAACATGAACAACAAATGTCCTATGCTCACAACTTGGTTGGTACTATTGGATCTCAAGCTACTATGACTGTTGATGAATTACGTTCGCAACTGATGGTGGCGCATACTCGGTTGACTCAGGAGATGAATAGTTTTACCAATCTGGAAAATGTTGTGCAATATGAGTCCAACATAGCATTGCAGGAGAACCAGTTGAACAATACTCTGCATGTTGAACTCCAGGAACAACGTATGGCAAACTTTCAAGCAAAAGCAGAAGCTGAAAGGCACATGTCACGTCTCGAAAGTACCATAATGACGGCAAACAGAGCCAAAGAAGAAATTGTCCATGAAATGACAGATTCAGCGTATCAACACTCAATGGAACTGTCTGAGATGAATCAGAGATGTGAATCGAATGAACATGAATTATCCCTTGAACGTGCATTTTCTCGTAATCTGACCCATGTCAACAAAGGATTGGAACAGCGATGTAAGGATCTTGAGGATTCACAAGATATCGTTGCTCATAGAGATGAAACGTTGACACGCTTGAAAGGGGAATTGAGGATAAAGGATGGTTCTATCAAGAATTATGAACTCAATCTCGCACAAAGTCGTCGTGAAGTCGATTTATTGAAGCGACAATTGTCGATGAGTGAGTCTCATTTATCCCTTCAACGACCAGAGATGAACAGTGAGATTGCCACCTTACAAGCCCAAGTCCGCTATCTCAAAGGTGAGGCATCTGAACTTACTGCCAAAGGTTCGATGACTTCGGGACGTTTGAGCCTCACCGACAAAGAGGACAAGGACAAAGGTGTGCCCGNAGAGATGAACAGTGAGATTGCCACCTTACAAGCCCAAGTCCGCCATCTCAAAGGTGAGGCATCTGAACTTACTGCCAAAGGTTCGATGACTTCGGGACGTTTGAGCCTCACCGACAAAGAGGACAAGGACAAAGGTGTGCCCG
>BGPT01002505.1:64105-82431 GCA_003297045.1 Symbiodinium sp. clade C Y103 | reverse complement strand
GATGGAGATTAAAGGTGAAAAGGATGCTCATGCAGCATCAGAGCGGGAGGCCCGGGCCATTCCTACCAATGAGTTCTTGGGCTTGAGAAAGCAGTTTCAGCGCCAGTACTATGAGCTCCGGGATGAGGAGGTGCCCAGCAAGAACTCTTTGGAGGACTTGGCAGAACAGCTCGAGAGTGGGGACTGGCGCGCCATGTCGCTCAAAGAGATTAGTCTCAATGGGGTTCTTTGACCCTCGGAAAGCTCGGGCAAGTGCGTTTGAAGAAGTCAGCCGTGGAGACTCCGGCCCCGAAGGATCTGGAGGAATACCGCCAGAAGCTCAAGNTCTTTGACCCTCGGAAAGCTCGGGCAAGTGCGTTTGAAGAAGTCAGCCGTGGAGACTCCGGCCCCGAAGGATCTGGAGGAATACCGCCAGAAGCTCAAGCTCTTGGGTCATCACTTCGTGTTTCTTCGGATGATGCAGCCCAATAGAAGAGAGTTGGGCGATGTCACGCCATTCACCTTTACAGCCTATGCGGACTACATGATGTCAAGAAGGGTGGCCAAGCTGGCTTCTGAGGATGAAGCAGGCACGGTGTTCCATCACCCCACACTGAAGCAGGTGCTCACTTACGACTTCTATGTTCGTAAAAAGATGATGGAATCTTTGGAGCCGGACACGCCTTNCAGGCACGGTGTTCCATCACCCCACACTGAAGCAGGTGCTCACTTACGACTTCTATGTTCGTAAAAAGATGATGGAATCTTTGGAGCCGGACACGCCTTCGGGGGCATGCCTCAAGCAGGCAATGGAATGCTCCGTCACAAAGGAGCGCTATTTTACCACTCCTCTCTCAGTTAGCGCAGCGGCTCAGGCTTCAGCAGCTAGAAGCCGATCCCCAGGTTAGCCAAAGGGCGAAAGGGGAAGTCCAAGAAGGGCAAAGGCCGTGGGGCCTTCCATTCATTGACCCCTGAGGGAAGGCAGATCTGCTATGCCTACAACTCTCCAACCGAGCGTTGTGACGGATCCTGCAACCGAGTGCATTGCTGTCAAGTGTGCTTCGGGCCACATCCGGCACACCAGCATTCAGCAGAAAGCAAGCAAGCCCCGCAGAATCCGCCCGGGGGAAAACCATCGGGGGAGGTTGGAGGAAAGGGCTCCTCTTGACAGGAGGAGCGGCCCAGACTGAGAGTCCTGTACCTTTATGCAGGGCCTCATCGCAAGGCAAGTCTGGGCGCAGCGCTGCGGAGGCTTTGCAATGATGCTGCAGTTGACCTCATCTTAGAGGAGTGGGACATCCTTCGGTCGCCGGCTCATGATCTTTCGCAGGAAGCGGTTCAACAAGAACTTCTGAGGCGGGTGAGAGCCGGGGCTTTTGATTATATTTTATGTCACCTCCATGTAACACATGGACGCGGGCCGTGCACAGTAACCCATGGGGGCCACAACCGTTGAGAAACAAGGAATGGCCTCGCGGTTTCCCATGGCTTGAAGGCCGTTTTCTAGAGCTAGCACGCCTGGGCAACGTGCTAGTGGATTTTTGTTTCATCATTTGCCAAGTGATCTCAGAACCTGGTTTCACGTTCGTTGTCAAAGTCATTTGCGAACATCCTGAAGATTTGGGGGCCTCTCATGATTTGCAGGGTCGTGTTGTCTTCCCCGCCTCCNTTCACGTTCGTTGTCAAAGTCATTTGCGAACATCCTGAAGATTTGGGGGCCTCTCATGATTTGCAGGGTCGTGTTGTCTTCCCCGCCTCCATTTGGCAACTGCCTGAATTTTGGGCATTGCTGGCATTCCCCAATTGGACCACCGTTGCTTTCTTTCAATGCCGCTTCAATGTTGACCGTTTGAAGCCAACCCGTTTGCTTTCTAATATTCCTTCTGTTTCCTGTTTAGGAGTTTCAGGTCCCCCGGTAATGGACTCGCACGGCTTCTACGTGGGGCCACTTCCCTCCTCTTGCATTCATGGAGGGCATCCACCTCTTATCAAGCAGAATGCCAAGGGAGAGTTTGCCACTACAGGCACTGGCGTCTATCCGCCAGCGATGGACCAAGCACTCGCGGAGCTCATTTTCCGTGATTTCTTGGCATCTTCCTCCTGCGGTGGGGTGGAACGTACGATGCAAAGAGAAGGCCGTGGCCCCGTAACAGGGGCGGAGGAAACGGGTCCTGTAACAAGGGGCCCTGTAACAGGGGAAGGGTGCCATCCCGTAACAGGGAAGGCGTCGGAAGGCGGGCGCCCTGTAACAGGGGCAAGAGGGGACGGGGACCTTGTAACGGGGTCTACGGAATGGTCGCATCCTGTAACAGGGATGGTAGGACTCCCTGAAACGGGGACCGGTCGGTGACAGGGAACTTAGCCGAGGAGAGCCTGGAAACCGAGGTACCGGAGGAACGGCAGCCGGAAACGGGTCACGAAGAGCCGACAGCGAGTTCGGGTCCCCGCGGTATGTTGAGAGCTCAGAATAAGGGCCGCGCACGCCCCTTTCACGACGGTTTGGGCTTGTGTTCCATGGGGCGCCAGATTTCTAAGTCTCGGGATTCCCTCAAGCCAGGCAAGCTCAAGGAGCTCAAGAGGGTCTTCTGGGACCGGTTGGAGGGCTGGCTGGACGCCCTAGGTTCGGTNGGATTCCCTCAAGCCAGGCAAGCTCAAGGAGCTCAAGAGGGTCTTCTGGGACCGGTTGGAGGGCTGGCTGGACGCCCTAGGTTCGGTAGGGGAGCTCAAACTTGTGGCTCAGATTCTTTGCGGGAAGCTCGATGAGCAGCCCTTTGGGAGATTGCCGGAAGAGATAAGGGAAGAATGGGTTGCTCGTCTGCGCGGGGCCCATAGGAGAGGCGGCGATAGGGCCTCTGCCATTGAGTTTCGCTTGCTGGAGGCGGTGGCCGAGGTTGCCGAAGACCCGGATTATAGGTACTTGGGGGAGATGGGATCCACGGGTGTTCGGCTAGGTAGGAAGGAGAGATCCCCCGCATTCCGGCCGTGTACGAGGAGAAGACGGGTCGTTGGGAAGATGAGCTCGTTCGGGATAATTACCGCTCTGCTCAGGACCACATGGAGAAGGTGAAGGAACAAATCCAGAAGGATCTTGAAAAGGGGGACATCATTGAAGTTCCCCTGGACGTTGCTCGGGCGCGCTACGGCAGTACCTTAAAGGTGGCGTCCTTAGCGGCGGTTCTTAAGGATCCCGCATGGGAGCAGGTCAGAGTAGTGCATGATGCTACTCACGGGGTGGAGGTAAATCATCACATTAGGGCGCTTCCCCCTTTTCGATGACCTGGAGGCGGCCATGGCTCAGTCCTTGTCCGAAGCGGACTGTCGAAAATTGGTCATGGCTTACGATTTCAAAGGGGCACATCGCCTAATCCCTGTGCACGAGGACGACTGGGGGAAGCAGGCCTTTCGGCTGGACGCTTCAGACAGGATCTTTGTCAACTGCGTCGGCACCTTTGGCGTTGCCTCGGCTGCTTTCTGGTGGTCGCGGCTAGCTGGGACATTGCAGCGGGTGATGTGGAGATTCCTTCCCTACAACCACCCCCTGTATGCGTTGCTTTATGCGGATGATGGTCTGGCCATGACATTGGGGCCTCAGTACAAGAGAGCACTGCTGGCACTGCTCCTGTTTCTGACAGTCATGGGTGCCCCCCCCTGTCTTGGCCTAAGACTCGCGGGGGCCAGCAGGTGGAATGGCTGGGGTACTTGGTGGACCTACAGAAAGGCTTGATCGGAATCTCTGATAAGAAGGTCAGTGGCTTGAAGGATGGATCGAAGGGGTGCTCTCACGAAAGGGCGTCCTTGGGCGCGACATGAAGGCGGCCCTGGGTCGCATGGGCTTCTTAGCAGGCCCTTTGAAGCACGCCCGGCCTTTCTTGGCCTTGGTATATCGCTGGGCCGCGAAAATCGGCTCCGGGAGCTTTGCAGAACTCCCGATGGCGGTGCAGCTGACTTTGCGGTTCTTCTTGGAGGCGGTGAGGCAGGCTCCACGGCGAGTTCCGCGGGCGGTGCCTAGGCCGGGGGGTGAAATTTTCCGTGTTGATGCCAAGGCGGACGCCGGCATGGTTTCAATTGGGGGATGGGAGTCTTTTTCTGGATGTCCCCCAAGTCGTGCTAGATGGTTTTCGATAAGGTTGACACGCCAAAATGCACCTTGGATCTACGTAAAGGGGGAACCCTTTAAGATCATTTCATCTCTGGAGCTCTTGGCAATCACAGTTGCCCTTATGGTGTTCGGTCCTGATGCCAAGTGGATAGATCTTGCGGGGCGTCTAGCTTTGACTGCCTATACGGAAAACCAGACCAACTCCTACGTGCTGGACCGATTTATGTCTACTGCCTTTCCAGCGTCAGTGGTTCTCATGGAACTCGCGATCCAGCTTCAAGAAAGGCAGCTAGACTTGGATCTCCAATGGATCCCTCGAGAACAGAACATAGCAGCCGACCCCCTCACGAACGAAGACTTTTCCATGTTCACCAAGGACAGGCGTCTTGAGGTAGAAGTACAAAATTTGGATTTCAAAGTTCTCCATGTGTTAATGAAGTTGGCGGAGGAAATTGACCAGGAGATCATTATGAAGAGATCCTCAAAGACCCAAGCAGCACCCCAGGACCCAGCCAAGAAGATGAGAGTTGCTCAGCCCTGGTGACCTGCGGTGGGGGATAAAAGACACCNTGAAGAGATCCTCAAAGACCCAAGCAGCACCCCAGGACCCAGCCAAGAAGATGAGAGTTGCTCAGCCCTGGTGACCTGCGGTGGGGGATAAAAGACACCAGGACTTTCGCTGCAACTCCAAGAGAAAAGAACGGATGGCTGGGCTGGGTGGGTGGCTGTTGAGTCTTGAAATGAATCTGTAATGTGTAGTGAAACCTGAACGCAACATGAATGATTCATTTCTCCTCTTTGAGATCACGGCCCAAGACTTTTAAAGGTCCCACCCTCCACACCCGAATGGGCCGTGGGGGGGNACCTGAACGCAACATGAATGATTCATTTCTCCTCTTTGAGATCACGGCCCAAGACTTTTAAAGGTCCCACCCTCCACACCCGAATGGGCCGTGGGGGGGGATAAAAGACACCAGGACTCTCGCTGCAACTCCAAGAGAAAAGAACGGATGGCTGGGCTGGGTGGGTGGCTGTTGAGTCTTGAAATGAATCACTTGCACCCATCCTTTTTTGTAGGGTTTGGGTTAGACCCCGCATTTTGTAGTTACAAAACGCGGGGTCTAACCCCTTGGGGTGAATTTCAAGGAGGATTTTTGAGGTAGGTTGNGGGTTAGACCCCGCATTTTGTAGTTACAAAACGCGGGGTCTAACCCCTTGGGGTGAATTTCAAGGAGGATTTTTGAGGTAGGTTGAGCTGCCTTTTTTTACTTTTTTTCACTTGCACCCATCCTTTTTGTAGGGTTTGGGTTAGACCCCGCATTTTGTAGCTACAAAACGCGGGGTCTAACCCCTTGGGGTGAATTTCAAAGGGGATTTTTGAGGTAGGTTGAGCTGCCTTTTTTGATTTTCTTTTCACTTGCACCCATCNCCCTTGGGGTGAATTTCAAAGGGGATTTTTGAGGTAGGTTGAGCTGCCTTTTTTGATTTTCTTTTCACTTGCACCCATCCTTTTTGTAGGGTTTGGGTTGGACCCCGCATTTTGTAGTTACAAAACGCGGGGTCTAACCCCTTGGGGTGAATTTCAATGGGGATTTTTGAGGTAGGTTGAGCTGCCTTTTTTGATTTTCTTTTCATTTGCANTGTAGTTACAAAACGCGGGGTCTAACCCCTTGGGGTGAATTTCAATGGGGATTTTTGAGGTAGGTTGAGCTGCCTTTTTTGATTTTCTTTTCATTTGCATCCATCCTTTTTGCAGGGTTTGGGTTACACCCTGCATTTTGTAGTTACAAAACGCGGGGTCTAACCCCTTGGGGTGAATTTCAAATAGATTTTTGAGGTAGGTTGAGCTGCCTTTTTTGATTTTCTTTTCTTTTGCATCCATCCATTTTGCAGGGTTTGGGTTACACCCTGCATTTTGTAGTTACAAAACGCGGGGTCTAACCCCTTGGGGTGAATTTCAAAGGGGATTTTTGAGGTAGGTTGAGCTGCCTTTTTTGATTTTTTTTGTGTCTTCTTTGCATTAAATAGACTTCCATTGCTTGCATAGTCTCATGCATTCTCTATAAAATGATGAGGGGGGGTTGGAAGGACCCAACTTCTGAGAGAACTCATCCCTCTATAAAATGGTAGGAAAAAAACCAGCTGGAGTGTTAATGAGGTTCTTATGTTAGCCATGTAAGTTGATCCCCCCTGTTTATACAGCTGATTTCGTCGGTTATTGGCATCTGGCTTAGAGTTGGCACCTTCTTCTTGTAGAGGAAGCGCTTTTGGAGGTGCACAGGTGTTTGTAGACACAGGGTTGTGCCCTAGNTTGGCACCTTCTTCTTGTAGAGGAAGCGCTTTTGGAGGTGCACAGGTGTTTGTAGACACAGGGTTGTGCCCTAGTAAATTGTAACTACGATTTGGGGGGGACCAACTCCTCCCACGCAATCCAAAGGAGGATACTTTTTGCAACAATGTAAACACTGTATACTCAGTGTCAACTTAAGGGCACTAAAGAATAGGAATTAGCTATTTACCGCATTCGTCAAACAGAACACATGGCGCTAGCATGGACTACTCGGGCATTTCTTTCCTTGTTGCTCCTTGCGCCATGTTTGCCTTTGCATCATGTCANACCGCATTCGTCAAACAGAACACATGGCGCTAGCATGGACTACTCGGGCATTTCTTTCCTTGTTGCTCCTTGCGCCATGTTTGCCTTTGCATCATGTCAATGATTGATGATGGATGTACTGTATAGTATAAACATGTATAAACTATAATTGCATATTAGAGGAAGTTGTGCTATTCTTAGCAGCCCAGGCGACATTCACACCCTCACGCATATCCGGAGATAAGATGAATCTGTGAAAGTTTTGAGAAGTGCCGTGTCGACTCGCGTCGAATCAGAGGTCAATCGCCCCAGTCGATATTGAGCCCGAGGCATCCGTTCGATTCAGCAGTCTAGTCGATATTATAATAGGCATTGTCTCCCAANGCGTCGAATCAGAGGTCAATCGCCCCAGTCGATATTGAGCCCGAGGCATCCGTTCGATTCAGCAGTCTAGTCGATATTATAATAGGCATTGTCTCCCAATGTCTTTACTGCCTTACATGTGAATGATGCACCAATGCCCCTGCACGCTTTGTGCAAGCGGACCTTGACTTGTTGAGTTGAGCCTTGGGAGGACCGAACGTCGTTTGTCAGATCTTGTCAGATCCGGTTAGATCCTGCCGCCTCTTCACAGTCTTGTCCCAAAAGCTAACTTCTGCTGCCAGCTGAGTCCCCTCTTGCCTTGCTTCAGCAAGGTGTTGGATGGTGCTGGCAGGGGCTGGAATCGCCAATCGCATGAAACTGAACAGAAAAGTACCCCGACCTGTTTTTTTGGAAGCACTTTTGCCGTGGCTCAATGCCCCCCTGGGACATCGTCGCCATATCGTCGCAATCAACATAACATCATCAGCATCATCAGAGTTGCTCTCCCCATTCGTATCCCCCAATTCCCCACACACCGCTCTCTTTCACCACACCTCCCTTTTCTCCCTTTACCTTCCCAGCTAGCTTTCATCCCCCGTTGCAGCAGGTTTCCAAGTCGCCTGCGTGGCCGTGAAATGCAACAACCTTCGAACATGTGGAGCAAGTACGTCCGTACCATGAGTTTTGAATGTAACATANTGCAGCAGGTTTCCAAGTCGCCTGCGTGGCCGTGAAATGCAACAACCTTCGAACATGTGGAGCAAGTACGTCCGTACCATGAGTTTTGAATGTAACATAACCGCAATACAAATACAACATGAATGCGAGACTCATACAAACACGCATCATTATTGTTNGGAGCAAGTACGTCCGTACCATGAGTTTTGAATGTAACATAACCGCAATACAAATACAACATGAATGCGAGACTCATACAAACACGCATCATTATTGTTAATTGTCAGTGTATGTCCAATGGCATGTCTAGTTGTACAGCAAGTGGCATCAAGCGACTCATCTACTGTATCAAGCATCCAAGTCGCTGAGGCTGATCCTTTGGCAGGCCCATGACGGGAGGGCGTCCAAACATGAAAAGGATGAAAAGGATGAAAAGAATAAGAGAGCGTCTATTGCGACTACCACATGGTGTGCCTATGTTCTCCCCAGACTCTCAAACAAATGATCTAATCTTCAGGTGTTCCTAACACATTCCAACGTATTCCAAAGTTGGAAGGTTATGATCAGTGATGGCTGCAACGAGTTGCTTGTGCAGGTGCGAAAGGAGAGACAAGTTTTCATGTTCTCCGCATCTTGGCCAGAGGCGCCACCGTCGCAACGCGTGCAATGTCAAACTCCACTTCGAGCTGTTGCACTTCACGAGATTTCACGAGATTTCACGAGATATTCCTGGAGCAATGGTATTGGATACACTCGAGCTGCTTCCATGTTTGGAATTCTTTGGATATCTGATAAATTTGTATATATATATATATATTACATGCAAAGATGGGAAAGATACCCCATTGGAACTCATTGCAATTCATTGCATGGACATGGATGGACATGGATCGACATCCAAAAAAGGTGCGCAATTTGGCACACGAGTCTCTTGGCAGCACCAGGTGCAGCAATCTCAAGCGAATTTCTTCGTTTTTGAATTGAATTCACCTCACTGTGCCCAAACAGCTCAGGAAGTGCATGAAGAAGACGATGGACATGGCACCAGTTTGGCCCTTGGTTAAGCTGAGTTAACTGACTAGTGACCAGTATTTAGCAGTCAGAAATTGTGAGAATTCATGTTGAACGTAGCTGAGCTTAGTTCAACTTAGCTAGCTTGGCCATAAAGATATCGAGCAGCATAGCGTGCTGGTGGATGGGGACGAGGCCGACAGGGTCTGAGCAAAGTCTGGGTGGTGCTGAGCAAATTGTGCATTCTATTTGCATACAATACACGCTTGGGTCATCTTGTGTCCTACTCTGGGGGTATTGGTTCCCAATTTGACTTTTTGGCGTGCATTGCAGATTGCATGGACACAGTATGCACAAAGAATCCGAAAGATCTCCTTTTCGAAGAAATTGTTACGGATAGTGAGAGGGAAATGAATATGCTGCAAGTAATTGCCAGAAAGTGTTTTGGCAAAGCAAAGAAACTCATGGGTTGTGAGGAAACTGGGTGGCATTTGTTCCAAGCGTTCATTTCGAAATCAAGTATCTACCCCCCGGAACGCCAAGCGACACTCCCGAAGAACGTTGTGATACGGGTGGGATTGATTTTGACTACAAGCTATAGGCGTTTCAATTTTGGAACTTCCGCCCCCGGCTTGCCCGGGAACTACTTGTATCTCAACAATATACTTGTAAGCAATCACACCTCAAACCCTGATAAAACACAACCGCCTAAACAAGTCCTACGCTCATCTAACCCAAACATCAACACATCTCTTTAGCACAAAATCACATGCTGAACTACGGATGAAAGATTGAACATCAACATATCTCGTAAGCAAGATGGAAACATTCTTCCCCAAAATCCATTTTTTTTCCGGGGCCATTCTGCACCCAGACTACAGGCGCACACAGAACCTTAGAAAAATTAAACCATACAATATCATACAATTTTGAGGGGCATGCATTCAGGTTTGTGATGGTTTGTGCGGGTTCCACTGCACTGGAGACTTGACGAAATTTGTGCTCGCAAAAAGTCTCTGTGGGCAACTTCGCAGCATGGCAAACACCTTGGCAGGACAAGCTTGAGAAGCTGAAAGAACGTCTGCAATCGTGCGTAGACCCAGTGCAGGCCCAGTGCCGCTTCTTGCCGGCCTGAGGCATGCTTAGAAAAAAGGGCCCAGGCCCGGGCACAGAAAGACCTGAGGAAACCTCACGCTGTACCACTAGAATCAGATACAAATCACCTGGATTGATTGTCCTCCCTAAGGCCAGAAACCTTCAAGGATGGCGGCCAGGCGATTATATTCTGCAGGCCTCTGCCGTGCCCCCAAGCGGTTGAGTCTTTGACAGGTGGAAGGTTTGCCATGTCCCGAGTATTGTGTTTTTTTGGTTCCCCCCGCATCTCCAGAAGTCTGTAGTGGTTCAGTTTAATTTGGTTACCTAGTCAGCAGATATAATATGACTTAATATGTACATATGACTGTATGGGCACATGCATGTATGATCATGTATGTAGCCCGGAAACCAGTTATATAGGTAGATTGTTGAGTAGATAGGTAGACGCTGCCGTTGCCGTTTCTATTTGTACACTTGGATGTTCATGGTCTTTGAACGTTGCGTTGGCGAGTCAAGCAGGTATTGCTGAAGGGAACTAGTCTAACTAGTCACTAGTTTTCAGGGCGGAGACAGAGCAGTCTCCCTGGGTGCAACCTGACTTTTGCATCCCGGAAAGCAAACAGATGCTTCCCCTCTACAAACATTCTCAGCAGACTCAACCTGATATCTCCCTACATATCTTCTGACAATATCACCTCAATAAAACCCTGATCATGTTGTGACATATATTTGAAATAAATCATTTGAATATATCCTTGTTTTTGCCCGTTGAACATCAGACGACCAGAGTGCAGGAAGTCGCTCCAGCTGCTCGTGCAATCGAATGACTGCACCTTTCTTCCTGGCAGGAAGAAAGGTGCAGTCATTCGATTGCACGAGCAGCTGGAGCGGGAGGATTTCCTGTGGAAAGACGGCGAGTGCCTGGCCCGGATCCCACAGGAATCCTTCACAGGAATCGTCCCACAGTCTCATCACATGTGCCATTTGGAGCTTTGATGACAAAGATGTGTATGATGTAGAATATGCGGTAGGATACCATTGACACTGTATTGATGCTGGGATCCCCGTTGAAATTTCCCCTATGAAATGGTGGGCTCAAGACCCATATGAAGGCTTTTTTGGGGGGTCATTTTGTAGGAAACCACTTTCCCCTACCCAGCCATTTTCTAGCATGTACTACTTACTAATTCGGAAGGCCTCAAGGCCCATTTTAGGGGGGGTAATTTTGTAGGGGTTTGCCTGCACCTTGGCATATTGTATGAACAAAAAATTGATGATTAATGCCTAAAATCACTATCATATGGCAATGTCAAAATGCAGTTTAAATTTTGCATGGGTTGGGTAGGGGTCATTTTGTAGGGAAGTCATGTTTTGCATACTTTGCAGGGATTTTGGCTGCACTTAGCAAACCTCCTGTAGACCTCTTGGTGCTTGTGAGCCTTGGAGCCTCATGGTGACGCATGTTGTGCACCCCATCATTTTGTAGGACTTCTGTGGTGACACCCCTTCATTGTGTAAGAAGGCACAAAAAGCTTCACTCTGCGTCAACATTGCAACAAAAAAGACAGCAAATTCAAACAAACCATAGTAAACCCATTTCCTTACAAAAAGGATGGGTTGATCCTTAAAGACCATTGAGGGCTGAGTGAGAAAAATCTGGGAAATGGCAGAACAGCAGTTTCTTGCAAAATGATGCCTTTCTGGGGGGTTCAGGGTCCAAGATCATTCACCAATTTCATTTTCATAATAATTTTGAAAGCAGAAATTTGAGCCAAAAATACCACCCTACAAAAAGTTTTTTTTTTTTGAATATGGATTGATGTGTCCGCGCAGCGCGTTTTGTAAGAACAAATTTTCACTTGCACCCGTGCATTTTGAACTCATTTTGTAGGCTTTCTTGCACACTCCGCGGTTTATGCCTACAAAAGGCGGGGTGTGACTGTGACCCGTTGGGGTGAATTTCAGGGGGGATATGCTGAGTATTTTACTGAAAAGACCATGTCATGAAACGCTTTATTTAAGATGCTTCAAGTCTTCTGTGAGGGACTTGCTGCACGATGCTTTTTGTATGATGTGGACACCGCGACTGAAAACTGAAACCACCTGAGATGTTTTTCCAAAACTAGGGCAAAATCATTGAAATTAACTGTGGATTTCGGTTGGGAGCTGTTCCAAAGTGCTGCAAGTTGCAAGCTCTTCTTTTTACAACCTTTCTATGAAATCCGTTTATACAGTTTTCTCATAAGATCTATTTACGAGATCTTTCGATCCTTATCTGCAGTTCAAAGGACTTTTTCAAGAAGGCTCCAAAAGCTCTCTGTAAAGCCTCTTCAAGATCTCTTCAAGATCATTTCAACAACCACAGCAGGACGAGGAAGAACAAGCCAGTTTGTGATGATAATGTTGACAATGATGACAACAGCAAAACGAACGGCTATTGCGGCTATTGAAATTGTAACCAGGAGACCGCAAAAAGAATCAACTTGGCAACTAAACTCCGACTTGGCGAATGCCAGTTGCGCGAGCAAGTTGGCAATGCGTCTCAAGTGACACAATTCTCAAGACTTTAGAGGAGCAACACCCGTGAAAAACAAATGGGGCCTTGCCAATAATTGAGATGACGCAAAAGGTGATGCTCTACCTGATGCCATTCCGATCTCATCTGGATGTGATCTGATGTAACATTATCTCACATTGTGTACATGCGAACCGTCAGCGAGCCCCTGGGGGCAGTGAGTTTCTGATACTTTCTGTGCGAGGTAGCCATGCTCCACGGCGACTTGCAACAGAGAGACCGCGACTGGGTGCGCTGCCAAGCTGGACACGACAAACAAAATGACTGATTTACGACTGTGCTCGAAGTTTCTCGTTGGCTCTTGGCTCTGATTGTCCATGCTACGCAGATGCTACGCATCTCCGTTTTTGAAAAACGTGTAAAAAAATAACACCCAAAAAACATGTTTCAACTTATGTTTCCAACTTATGTTTCTGCCCATGTTTCAACACAATCATTTGCACGAGGCGATGGAGCGATTCCGCGAGGGTGATCTGCTGGGATCTCTGTTGCCTTCGTGGGTATAATGAATGGATGGGCTGGTGCAGTCATGCACGAAGAGTGCAATACGTGTATCAATGTTCCATGTCATGTTAGATTCGATACGTTAGTTTGACTGCTGTCTTGACTCATGTCTCCATACATTGTACACTTTTGAGGACAGTTCTAATATGTTCTAATTATTCCCAAAGGGCGAAGTCTGTCAATCCTCTTGGTTGGGAGGATATATAGGGACAGTGGACATCCTTGCAGACACAAGCTTGTTCTGGCCGCGATATTTAGTGATCTGTGTGATGTGTGTGATGTGTGTGATGTGTTAAAGCAACGGCCTGCCTCCCATCTCTAGTCTCTCCGTGTACCGCATCAGGCCATGTGTGATCTCCACAGGAGTCTTGGCTCGAGGACACGATTTTCTAAATTAGAAAATCGTGTCCTCGAGCCAAGACTCCTTTACTAAAGGCTCGACACTGTCACTAGCACGTATTGAAACATAAACCATGCAGAATTATAAACATTGTCACATTCATTTTTAGTATGTTTGATATTACTTGTGTTTGATATCTCAAGCGCTGTTTGAAGATTGAAAGATCATTGAAGATCATCATCTTGCGATACTTTGCGTACAGTGGGCTGGAATGCAAGAATCTGNATATCTCAAGCGCTGTTTGAAGATTGAAAGATCATTGAAGATCATCATCTTGCGATACTTTGCGTACAGTGGGCTGGAATGCAAGAATCTGTCAATAAGCTGACACCATTTTGAGATGGAAATTCACGAGACGTAAAATACGATGTACGAATATATCTACAACTATCTAAGTTATAAGTATAGTTCATATGTGCATTTTTGGCAGTTGCATGGCTGCACCGTTTGCCAAGATTTGAGATGCGTTGCAGGTGCGCTTTGTGTTCAACTATGACGCCCCGCGTAAAGCTAAAGTCTTTAGCTTTACGCGGGACGTCATAGTTGAACAGCTAAAGACTACATCCATCGGGTGCCCTTGGGACGAGAACGACGATTGACCGTGAGACCGTTTTGTAAAGATAGGCTGATGTCGGATATAGGTCAATANAGCTAAAGACTACATCCATCGGGTGCCCTTGGGACGAGAACGACGATTGACCGTGAGACCGTTTTGTAAAGATAGGCTGATGTCGGATATAGGTCAATATAGGTCATACAGGTTTGCACTTTGATGCCACATCGTGTCAGTATATTCTCAAGCTCTGAATTCTGAGAGTTTGGCTCAATGGGTGAATCATGGTGAATCCTTACACGAAATCATGATATATGTAGACAGTAGACTNGTCAGTATATTCTCAAGCTCTGAATTCTGAGAGTTTGGCTCAATGGGTGAATCATGGTGAATCCTTACACGAAATCATGATATATGTAGACAGTAGACTGTATAATTCTATATGATATTGATATGGTGTTTTCATTTCTACATGCAATGTGATTATACAATTGCTTAAGTTCCAAGTCGATATTTTCTCTGATAACATGAGCTTCATATTGCATAATATATACAAGATATGTATTATCAAAACAATTGCCAAACAAATTTCGGACGATGGCCTGACCACCTGACGAATCTAACAATGTTCTGACGATGTCCAGGTGTGCTGCGTGGAGAGATTTGGCGCTGCAATCACAATCGTGGACAAAGCGAATTACAAGGACGGAGAAACCCTGCAGAAACTGGCAGAAACCTGAGAATTTCTTGACAAGTACCGTGAAAAACAGTTCATTGTTTTTCCTGTGTTTCTCCCTTCATGGTTCTCAGCTATTCTCATGACATCCCATGTACAGTTGCTTTCACTGGCGTGACCTCTCAGCACGCAAGGCTGCGGAACTCATGGCGTGCTGCGGTGCCAATGAGACACTGTTGCTCCAATCGGCATGTTTGCCATGCCAGCGCGAGTTTGAACTGCTCTCAGGCAACGAGTAGTGTGATTGCCAGATGGGAGGTGAGGTGAAGCTAGGGGCAGTGTATCAAGTTATCCAACCAAAAATTGGGGTTAGCCAACCAAAATTGGACGGCTTTACCAACTTTACATGGATTCATAAAATCCATGGTGACCACCATGGTGACCACCATAGGTGTATTGTGCGGCAACGTCATTGGTGAAAACAATTTTGATTGTATCTCCCTTGAGGTTTTGTCTTTCCAAAACATTGTGCTTTGAAACAGTTCTGAACATTTCTAGTATAATCAATCAGATGGATCCAGAGGAAACCCCTTTTAGAAGGACCCATGCCCAGACTGGTGTTTGCAACCAGGACAACTGGAAACATGAAGCCGTGACAAGACACACTCTGACAGAAAACAAACAAACGAGACAGGACCATCATTGAAAAGCATGTTGCACATAAAGACTTGTCTTTGCTTGCAGTTTGGTTCTCATGTTCTGTATCTATTCTTATTTGTAGACTTGATTTGTTGATGTTTCTTGTTTTCTATCGTCTTCTTTTAGCATAACCAAGTCTTTCGAGGCCTTTTTGGAAGTTTCAATCGGCATGGCCCGGCCTGGCCTACATTTTAGAATTGCGCTAGAAGGTTAGCCGAGATTGCACATTTGTTGTCTACATCTGAACTGTAAAACCGTTGCTATGGAACAAACCATACTGGGCTATAGAAAGCATGGAAAAGGATGGAAGGATGGAAAAGTGTTTGGTTCTGGTGCTGAACAGGAAACCCAGCAAAAGGAAACACCGTTTGGGAACGGCTGCAATTCTTGAGGGGAAAACTAGATCGTAAGATGTCGTAGGACTTGGTGGATAGAGCCGTGAGTTTCGTTTTGGTGCACTTCAACATTTGACAGTGTTACTTGGGATCAGTCTGGAGGATCCGTGGTCATCGTGGAATCGAAATCGACGCCACAGGTCGCACAGCGGTCAGGCGAGGCGAGTTCAGGGAGCTTTTCATACGTTTCATGCTCGAAAAAGTAGATTGACATAGTTTGAAACAGCATGGAATGTGTCTGGCAAGGTGTTCAAACATGTGTTCCACAATCATTTGAAATTTGAACTCATCTTACAGCCTACACATGTTTTGTTACAAATTCCTTCTGTTGTTTGACATAAAACTTGCGCAATCAAGGAGAGAAATCGGCTTGCAACACATGTCGCAGTATAAAGCATACTACATATAGATACTCCGTGTGTTTCAAGAGAGGCTCGTTTGAGGGTAGCACTGCGTTGAAGCAGCTGGAACGACTCTGCACAAACTTGGTAGGTTTTGGTATGACTTATGAAACCATGCTAGTTGATGCTTGTTGTACTTGTTGAATTCGGTTGATAGATTTATTGTGCCGCAACGTCTCCAAAATAACCTTAGGGTCTTGATCCCAAGCAAATTCAAGGCTTTTCATTTTCATTGTATTGAAAAGGAAATGTTACCCGTGATCCGTTACATGAACTCGCCAGGGAAAAGGAAGAAAAGGAAAGGGCCGCGGAAAAGGCAAGAAATTCCGGGAGGACACCGGTGGTTCTTTGGATCATTTCCAATGTAGGACTGATGGTCACTGCATATGTATATGAGATTATATAGGCTATGATTAGCTACGTATGCACAATACTATTCCCTCTCTCTAAATTATGCAGAAATATTTGATACATACATATTGTGGTGATTTCTACTGTGTCTGTTTCGGGAATTTCCACCACCGAAATGGCTCGCGAAGCATGATCTAGTTGCTGACATATCCCAATCTTCCCAGAATTCGTACCGAATACTCACAGAACAGGCCACAGCTTTGGGGGTAACCACTATTCCTGTAGACTTTCCCAAGCAAATAAATCCATTGATATCGTCAGCCCATGGCAGCCACCGAAAATCGCACCCTTTCCACAACGTGGCCGGTGAGAGTGGCAGATCAGCCGTTGTCTTCCAGCCATTCANGATATCGTCAGCCCATGGCAGCCACCGAAAATCGCACCCTTTCCACAACGTGGCCGGTGAGAGTGGCAGATCAGCCGTTGTCTTCCAGCCATTCAGCTCCGAGATTGATGCAAATTATGTTGTTTGGTTAGGAACAGTTGTGGGAAAACCTTGGACAGGTAGTTTTATGCTTTCATGATCTGTGCTGTTTTAATGTTTTGCCGTAAATGAATGGGGATACATGTATACTACCCATCTGGAAAGAACTGCAGGCAGGGTATTTCAGATTGGCCATTTGGCCATGATTCTGACGAAGCTGGTACTGCATCAATGGACGTACAAGTGAGGCTGAACTCATCGATCTCTTGAAAGAGAAGATAAGGAGTAGCAAAGGCCCACGGCACATTAATTGTATGTTGTAATGTCAACCCCGGATCAAAGCTATATAACCCCTGGTCGATGAATTGGGTGATGTCGTCCCCAAAGATAGTGATGCCATGTGCTAGTAAATCGGTACCCCCGCTTGAACAGCCCAGAGAGTTTATTAATCCGGGATTAACATCATTGTCTGGACAACTCGAGACGAAAAGTGGAAAGCTAACTCACTTCTATGGGAACTGAGGAGATCAAGCTGCAACAGTTGGGTTTCATCCAACTAAAATATTAATATGGGAGATATGTGCTAGATATATATCTGTAGATTAAATCATCATTGATTTGTATTTTGGTTTATTGTTACTATTGTGATGTTCATTATCATCATCACTACAAGTAGTTCCCGGGCAAGCCGGGGTCGGAAGTTTCAAAAATTGAAACACCTATAGCTTATAAAACTGAACAGAGCCTGGGCCTATAGGATGCAGNGGGCAAGCCGGGGTCGGAAGTTTCAAAAATTGAAACACCTATAGCTTATAAAACTGAACAGAGCCTGGGCCTATAGGATGCAGGCAAGCCTTCTGTGCTCTTGACATCCCTTTGCTTTTGACATCCCTTTCTCTTGGCAGCCCTTGCTTGNCTCTTGACATCCCTTTGCTTTTGACATCCCTTTCTCTTGGCAGCCCTTGCTTGTGACATTCCTTGGCTTCTGGCAGCCCTTGGCTTCTGACATCCCTTGCTTTTGACATCCCTTGCTTTTGACATCCCTTGGCTTCTGACACTCCTTTGCTTTTGACATCCCTTGGCTTTTGACACCCCTTTGCTTCTGACATCCCTTGCCTTTGACATCCCTTGGCTTCTGACATCCCTTGCGTTTGACATCCCTTGGCTTCTGGCATCCCTTTGCTCTTGAAACCCCTTGCTTTTGACATCCCTTGGCTTCTGACATCCCTTTGCTTTTGACATCCCTTGCNTTTGACATCCCTTGGCTTCTGGCATCCCTTTGCTCTTGAAACCCCTTGCTTTTGACATCCCTTGGCTTCTGACATCCCTTTGCTTTTGACATCCCTTGCCTTTGACATCCCTTGCTTCTGATCACATTTGTTCTTATCTCTTCTCATGTCACCTAAGCTTGTCTCATCTCTTCTCAGCCCATCTAAACTCTTCTCTTTTCAGCTCTTCTCAGCTTTT